>JBAHVR010000192.1:0-5000 GCA_036898135.1 Oncomelania hupensis
TTTAAATAGAAACGTTTGTAAAGAAACACCCATTCCCTGTACAAATACCACTGACATAGAATACGGACCAACCCTACCTCTCTCTCCCCATGTTTACATTATAAGTATCTGGAGCGCCTGTGATCGGGTTGGATCAGGGGTCCATGGCGTACTGACAGTGTACTTCTTGCTGTACATTGGCGTTTTCGGCAGCTTCAGTCAGACTTATTTTTCCCTTGAGCAGTTCTTTCAGGTAGTTGGTGTACTATACAAGAAGTTTTGCGGCACGACAAAAGGGTCTTTATCGTGAAGATGGCAGCAGCTTTGAGGGTTAATTGAGCAAGGGAGCTAAGGTTATCTCCAAATGTGCACCTCAGGCGCCTTACATTCATACATCACCGTGCTAGTGTATGTTTGCACTGTCAAAATCCCGATGACCTAAGATGCAGTTTGTTCTTGCTGTAAAAACCCGAGATGGGGTGGACTCCCAAACCCGTTGATTCTACTTCCTTGTCCCGGAATCTCTTGGTTAAAAAAACGAGTATGTCATTTTGTATGTATCTTGCAATCAACGTGGTGTCTGGCTGCAAAACAGCGTTTGCGTTAATGCTTGTGCTTCATGTGCTGCGTCCTCGAGTGTTATAATATAGTTTTAAAGCGTGACAGTGACCAGAGTAAATTATAGGAATATGCGTCTCTGATTCTGTTGTGTTGGTACTACGAAAGACTAAATGTTGTTTGAGTACTTATGAAAGTATTTGGTGTATAAAAAAATCACCAATGTGAGCACTATTGCTATTCTCGCTGCAAGGAGCGTTGGTGTTATACGAATACGAATACGAATACGATCACTTTATTATCTCAATCAAAGAGAAATTCACACGTGGTGCCAGATATAAATGTTACAAGACGATACAGGACAGTATAACAACAATAAACAGTAAACAGTAAAACAGGATAAGAGTATATTAAGACATTACTAAATTAACCATTTAAAACTGTAATCATAAGAATCATAAGAAGTTACATGGGGAATAGCAGATACCTATCACATGATTTACGTTCAGTGTCATAATCATGATATAAGGTATTGCAACATAACAATCACTGTTGGCAAGCAATAGTCACATCAATATACAACAACGTAAGACTTTTAAATAAAGATGTTCATTAAAAAAATATAAAAATCGCTAAGCACATAGGCCTATTGTGTTGTGTGATGTCTGTGGTGAATGGACAAGGTACACAATTTAACGTTTTAGGTTTTAACTGGTGGCCAACGGCCATGAGGGCTGCTGAGGACAGAGAAAGATGGAGTATGCTGGTTAAACGATCATCTGTGGTGCCCCTACGACCTTCGGGTTATGGGACAGAATAGAATAGAATAGAGGTTTTAACTGTAGTAATATAATTACCTCTTTTCTCTTGATGTTGTTATAGTTGCTGATGGTTAAGGCTCTCTCTCTCTCTCTCTCTCTCTCTCTCTCTCTCTCTCTCTCTCTCTCTCTCTCTCTTTCTCTCTATCCCTCTCTCTCTCTCAAACTGGTATGGCACATATACCACTGAACAGATTTTCAACCTCAGAATAATCTGTGAGAAATACCTACAGCACCAACAACATCTATATCATGTGTTCATAGACTTCAAGAAGGCGTTTGACCGAGTCTGGCATGCAGCTCTACGGGCAACAATGAAAGTGTACAACATCAGCCCTAAAATTATTGAAGTCATGAAAAGCCTGTATGACAAGGCTACCAGTGCAGTCCTCCATAACAGAGTCATCGGGACCTGGTTCAGAACAACAATCGGTGTGCGTCAAGGATGCCTACTCTCTCCAACACTCTTCAACATCTTCCTAGAGCGCATCATGTCAGACGCTCTTGCAGATCACGAAGGCACAGTAAGCATAGGGGGTAGAGCAATCTCCATTCTTCGTTTTGCGGATGACATTGATGGATTGGCTGGAGAGGAACAAGAACTTGAACAGCTGGTATAGAGGCTTGACACCACCTCCAGATCCTATGGAATGGAAATAAGTGCAGAGAAGACCAAAATGATGACCAACAACACCAACTGGCATCAACACGGACATCAAAGTCCAAGGCCAATCTCTAAACACAGTGCATAGCTTTAAATATTTAGGAGCCATTGTATCAGACAATGGGTCCCGACAGGAAGTCCTATCCAGGATCGCACAAACAACTGCTGCCCTGACAAGATTGAAGCCCATTTGGAAAGACAGGACCATCAGTCTACATTCCAAAGTAAGACTGCTGCGCTCCCATGTCATCTCTATCTTCCTATATGCTTGCGAAGCATGGACCCTCACAGCAGATCTACAACGAAGAATACAAAGCATGGAGATGAGGTGCTACAGAAGACTTCTGGGCATTTCCTATACCCAACAAATCACCAACGACGAAGTCCGACAGACCATCACACAAGGCATTGGACAACACGATGACCTGCTCACTGTGGTGAAGAAACGGAAACTCCGATGGTATGGCCACGTCACCAGATCATCAGGCCTTGCAAAGACCATTCTGCAAGGCACAGTGCAAGGAGGTAGAAGAAGGGTGAAACTGAAAAAGAGGTGGGATGACAACATTCGAGAATGGACTGGTTTGACACTGAGCGAAGCCATCAGGGCTGCTGAGGACAGAGAGGGATGGAGTGTGCTGGTTAAACGATCATCTGTGGTGCCCGTACGACCTCCGGGTTACGGGACAGGATAGGATAGGATAGGATAGGATACAATAAGCATACTCATTTAAATCAACCAAAAGAGTTAAGTGCTATTCTAAACCTCCATGGCAAGATACAGAACTGCAAAATGCCATTAATTTTAGAGATTATTTAAATAAAAGTGGGAAAGAAGATGAATACAAAAAACAGAGAAATGCAGTAACTTCACCCATAAAAAAAAAACCATTTATTACACATGTAAAATCGTCCAAAAACAGTTGTAAAACGATTTGGAAAGCAATTAATCACTTAACAAATAAATCAAGTATATCAACAGTAATTACAGCTATTTCTCCCGACACTCTGAATTTACATTTTGTTAAAACGTCTTATAGGATTATTACTATTGACAAATCGAAAGAAAACAATCTAGAGAAATTATCAAATTGTGTCATTCTAAGAACATTAAAAACAAATTAGACATTCCTTATTTGTCTACAGAATTTGTACATAAAGCACTAAGAAACCTTAAGAAAACAAATTCAAGAGGAGTTGATGAATTGGATAGTAAAATATTAAAATTGTCTGCGTCATTTATTACTGATACTTTAACGTATATATACAACCTATGCATAGACAAAACATATTTTCCTATAATGTTAAAAAAAAGCTAAGGTTATTCCCCGTTTCAAGAATGGTGATGGCACTGATACCTCAAACTATAGGCGTATTTAAAAGCTTTTGATGTGTTACAGCTGGAGTCCCGCAAGGACCTATTTTAGGACCTTTGTTATTTTGTATCTACACAAATGATCTCCCTCTTCATATTCACAAACGTGCGGTTAAACAAGTTATTCTTAAACAAAAAAAATCTCTCCAGATGACTATAAACGGATCAATATTCTACCTCTTACTGTTACGTTGAGACGCGCATGGTAGATCCGATCGTTTTGTTTTGCAAAGCATTCAATAACAGAATGTATTTACCTTTGATTTGATTTTGCATTATTGTTAGAAGAAGCTTGGTATAATATTGATAATTTTAGTTGATCGATATTATTTGAAAATTTTCTAGAGTTGGTTGTTTACCATCGATCGAAGGATCTAGATAGATCCAATAGAAGCTGAGAGGTTCTTTTATGATGAAGAAAGTTGTATGACGTAAGAGGGTGATGACGAAGTTTGTTCTGATTGGTTGTGGAGCGTCACACTGGACTGTTCTAAATTTTTCTGGAGTGTAGAGAGACTATATATGTGCCGCACTGTTTCAAACGAGAGTTGAAAGTTGAAAAAAGAAAATAAGTGGAAAAAGCGATTGTATGCAGTTGTTGATGTTCGCTGAATAAAGTTGGAAAACTTCATACGACGACTCCTGTCTTGTTGCTGAGTGAACAGGTTGCGTGGATAAACGAATCTGAGTTACACCTGTCAGTATTCAAGCATTGGGGCTGAATCAACTACTGATAAAAACCAACAACAATGGTAACACTTACCGACAGACTAAAATTTAATAAAGGTGTTTTCATGCACAAGGTCCTTTCCATTAAATGCACCTCCCTATCATTCTTCTCTTTATTCCAAAAAAATTGCCAGATCGTCCACAAAATTAAAATATGTTCTAATTCCAAGAATTGATCCTTTCAAAACTACTCTAGCTTATTCCTGTTCCACTTTGTGGAATAACTTTCCTGAAGATCTCCGCATTCCAGCATCTAAATTTGCATCAATTAGAACACGTCTCTTAAAACACATTAAGAATTAAATGCACATTAATTGTTAATGTTGTTGATTGATATCAACAACAATATTTTGACTTCAATTGTTTGAAAATGAGTTTATCTAATGATGACTTTGTTTATTTGTTATTGTTCCATGATGTGAATGTTATAACATTAAGTTGTATTTAATAGTTTTTGCTTAAGACCCATGGGCAAGATGTAAAAACGCGCATCCAGCGTTTACTCTTTTACCATTGCAAAATAAAAATGTTATCTTATCTCTCTGGTGGAAGTTTGTATTACGCTGTCCATTTTTTTTTTAATTTGAGAAAGTAATTCATTGCTGCTAAGTTTATTAGAAACCCAAACGCATTTAGCATTATTAATATGCTGTCATCGACAAGCCAAGAAACTATCCAAAAGTCATATACATTTATGTACAAAGCGTACAGAAAGGAGATAGCAATTTGGTAAAATATGCTGGTTTGTTTCCTTTGTATATATGTTTATCTTGTTTGTAAATACACACAAATTTACTAACACGATAAACAAATCTCTCTCTCTCTCTCTCTCTCTCTCCTCTCTCTCTCTCTCTCTCCCTCTCTCTCTCTCTCCGTT
>JBAHVR010000192.1:10000-50000 GCA_036898135.1 Oncomelania hupensis
GCTTAGCTTAATGGCATAATTCTCAGTATTGATTTATTCTCAATGCTCAATAGACGAATTGTCATGAGCAGCGCTGCTCTGCGGCTGCCGTGCTTTTTTCCCAGGTACAGATTATAATAGTTTGTTAGTTAGTCATTGTTTATAGGGTCCAGCGGACTGCAAAGAGCCGAATCAGTACCACAACTTGGTTGAAAGAGGACTCGGCCCAGATTGTTACACTCCGTTTGATGTTGTTCTATCAGTATTTGATTCAGCCCCGATGCTTGAATTCCTGATAGTTGTGTAACTCAGATTCGTTTATCCACGCAGCCTGCTCACTCAGCAACAAGACACGGAGTCGACGTATGAAGTTTTTCACTTTTATTCAGCACACATCAACATCTGCATACAATTCTCAACTCAACTCAACTCTCACTATCGACAACAATCTCCTTCAAAACAGTGCAGCATATAAATATATAACCTCTCTCTCTCTCTTCCCGAACAATTTAAAACACGGTAGACTAGAATGACGCACTACAGCCAATCAAATAAAAGATCGTCATCGCTGACTTACGTCATACATATTTCTTCTGCTTCCGGGAATGTTCTCATACTTCGATATTTATCGGGAAGTTTCCATCGATAGTAAATACTGAAATCTAGAGAATTCTCCAATAATATCGACTAACGGAAATTATCAACGTTATATTGCCGTCAGTTTTGCTATCCAAACATTGCTAAATAATAATACCATAGAAAGCCTCGGTGACAATTTGGCAGAAGTACCCCCAAGCTGACCCAACAGACCCCATATACAAATCAGGAGTTTTGGAGGAGTTTTCAAGAAAAAAGGTAGGTGACTGGTCTAGCGAAGAAGATTGATAAAATAGAGTATGAACAAGAAAGCACAAAGGAGAAAGACAACAACAGTGGGAATTTAAAGCACCACTTTTCCACAATGTGGGGATACTATTTGTACAGAAACCCCCGTCACTCCCACGGGTGGAGAGAGACCCGATTGTTAGCCATAATTAAGAGCTTAAGAGTTATAATTGTCCATTCAAAATACCCACCCATTCTCTCACTAAAAACATTAATAAATAAAATCAAATAAAATCAATCCATCTGCAAAAGGTTACTAAATCAATATTATTATGTAACCTGTGTTACATAATTGTAAGTAAATAACTATCCATGTACTTGTTTAATTTGGTTAATTTCACGTCTATTACGTTTTTATATTTAAAATTTAGACAATGGGTTTCCTGGGTGTGAAATAATCTTCGTTGAATATGATGTAATTTTGTTCTCCATGTGAGGTGTATAACGTTTTATTTCATTGTATCGTATTCAAAAAAAAAAATTCTTTGACAGAAACAGCGTCTTTATCCTGGCGTAACCATCAGGTCCTGATCATTGTTGCTACTGTTGTCAGTGGTCTGTTACTAATCGGCGTCATCGTTGCTATCATCGTTCAAGTCAGGTAACTTATCACCTCCATTGTGTCAGGGTGTTCGTCTAGATCCTACAAGCGCCAAAACCGAGTTACCATTATTACGAGATAATTTCAATTAACACGCGTTCTGTGTAATTTACAGAGATACGGGTAATTCACAGTGTTACTTAATAATTATCAGCATGTACCACGCCTTCCTAGCGCCAAGACCTGATAATTACAAATATCATAAGATAATTACAAATGTCATAAGATAACTACAAATGTCATAAGAAAATTACAATTATCAAAGTGGAGGAGATGTTTGTCATATCCCATGTAAACAGATAGAAATATATGGGAATAGTTTTTACATGGGTCGTTGGTGCCAGTGTCTGTGACGGTTAGGTATCGCTTTCGCAGTTGTTGTTGCGTGGTTCAGGATGTTAACTCGAGTGTTCGTTGCTGTGTGTGTCGATGGCGGGTCGTTGTTACCCTCGTCATCGACGATGCGCAAAAACTGAGATTTTATATATTTATTGTGGAGGAGTTCACAACCTTAGAGTACTCGTTTCTGCGAATGCCGGTTGTGAGTCGGTGGTGTTACCGTGGTTGGTATTGTTGTAATAGAACTGTTGTATCTATTCCAGATGGGGGAGGAGTTTCCGGCCTTAGAACGATCGTTGCTGCGTGTGTCAGTGGCGGGACGGTTGACGCAATCGCTGGTATTGGGGGCATATAACCACAGTCTGGACCCCGGCAACACGTCCCCTATATGCCTAGGTGTCCGGGGACTTTAATCTACCCAACAAACAAACAAACCGGCAACACCTATGTGCTGACCACCGCCAAGAAGGGCTGGACAGTGCTGCACAAGCTGTGGTCAACCGGAGAGCAACAGGTGGACCAACTGTGAAACTTCATCTAGCAGTCGTACACCCAGAAACACTAGCCACACATTTAACGGAAATATATAAGCAAGAGTCAAGTTTTCCTTGTTGCCAGCCTTGTGACGCTCCTTTGTAGAAGCAGCTGTCTAATCACGATGACCACTACAACAACTGAGACAAATAGTTGTCTGATCAGGATGGCTAAACAAAACAACAGCTGTAATTTCCAAACCAATTTGTACTCTACAAGGAGACCGACACTCTGCAGCAGGAATGTTGAACTGTTTTATTTACATGCGTTGATTTGCCCAAAACCTTGTTGTAAGTATGGGATCGATCCATTATGTTGATAACCGACCCACCGCTTGTTTTCTCTTCACGCCTTTTAAGGAGGATTTTCCTGACACGTGGGTGATAAATGACGTATTATACCTTACTTTGCCAGCAACCACAAGCAACAACAAGGACCTCCACCCGCAATATTCACCATATCTCGGGGGGTGTTGTTTCGACCTAAAAAAAATTGTTTAATCTACCAGCAACGAATTTTTAAAAAATGGCTTCGAGTCCTCTAAGATGTTGCGTAATTCTCCAAAATAATAAGACTTTTAACTTGTAGCCAAATGTTAGTGTCAGCATTGGTTGTTTACGCAGTGGTAGAGGAACCCCACAGCAACGCAGGGCATATTAAGGTGCTCAGAAATCATCACACAGGCCTTTCACAATTTACATCTCCACATTAACCAGAATGTGCCCTGACTGTCTTGTTGTCATTTTAAAAATTAACGATGTAAACAAACGTTAAGTTAGTTACATTAAATTACATTGATAAAATAACATTTCTCGTTTTGTCTCGATTATTTGCTGAAGCGTGGACAATACTGACATTGATTCGCACGTAAAGTACAATAAATACTATTTTGAGATTGACTTTAAACATAATTAATTAAATGTTGTTGTTTTCGTCCTCCTTGGAACTTTGCACAAGTTTGATATTATATTTTTATCTGACGCTAAATTTTTCAGTTTACTGTAAGCCTACGTGCTCTTATTTTTTATTCTTTATTTTAAAAAAAAATTACAAATTAATGTGAAAATTACAGTTTTATTTTAACATTTTGTTGAATTGTTGTCTCTTTGTCAAAAAAACACAAACTAGCAAATATCGTTGTCCCCATCCCACCCCACCCAACCCATCACCGCCCCACCTTCTCCTTAATTTCCTCATCTGAAATCACTTCGGTGAATAGACGTTAAATGAAACAAACAACTCGGCTGTGACAAGATGCTGCCACTCAGATCCTTGGCAAGTACCGCCCACAAAAGAAACCGTGGATCACATCTGAACTTTTTGGACCTGTGTGACAAAAGAAGAGAGATGAAAAAGAAAAATAACACCTCACAGGGAGCCGATGCCTACCGAAAAGTCAACAATGACATCCGAAAAGGCATGAGCACAGCAAAGGAGAACTGGATAGAAGATCAATGCCAGGACATAGAGAACAGTCTGAACATGAACAACGGCAAGAAGGCCTACCAGACTGTGAAGCGCTGACAAGTGTTAAGCAGCCCACGGTTTCCACGATCCAAAGCAAGTCTGGCATATGCCTTACAGAAGAACAAGAAGTCTTGGATAGATAGACAGAGTACTGCTCTGACCTTTACAACCACACACCAAACGGAGACCCATCAGTTCTAGCATATCTCTAGAACAGGGAAGAAGAAATCCTCCCAATTCTCCGAGAAGTTAAAGCAGCAGTGCAATCGCTGAAGAAGGGGAAGTCAGCGGGAGTGGACAACATACCCGCAGAATTGCTTCAAGCAGAAGGAGAAGCGATGATTCAGGCCATCACTATCATATGTAACAAGATCTGGCAGAGTGGGGAGTGGCCTACACCACGGACCCAGTCGCTTGTCATCACTCTTCCAAAAAAGTGTAACCTTCAGGAGTGTGAAAATTACCGCACCATTAGCCTCATTAGCCATCCCAGCAAGGTCCTCCTAAAAATAATACTCAACAGGACGAAACCCCAAACTGAACAAATCATAGCTGAAGAACAAGCAGGATTCAGGGCAGGGGGAAGTACCACTGAGCAGATTTTCAACTTATAATAATCTGCGAAAAATACCTACAGCACCAATTCCAACAACATCTATATCATGTGTTTATACTATAGATTGTAAGAAAGCGTCTGACCGAGTCCGGTATGCAGTTTTGTGAGTAACCATGAGAGTGTACAACATAAGCCCTACCATTATTGAAGTCATTAAAAGCCTGTATGACAAGGCTACCAGTGCAGTCCTCCACAACAGCGCCATCGGGAACTGGTTCAGAACAACAATCGGCGTGCGTCAAGGATGCGTACTCTCTCCAACACTCTTTAACACAACATCGTCCTGGAGCGCATCATGTCAGATGCCCTTGCAGATCACGAAGGCACAGTCAGCACAGGGGGTAGAGCTATCTCCAACCTCCGTTTTGCGGATAACATTGATGGATTGGCTGGAGAAGAACAAGAACTTGAACTGCTGCAAAGAATACCAAAATATGATGACCAACAACATCAATGGCATCAACACGAACATCAAGGTCCAAGGCCAATCCCTCAAAACGGTGCATAGCTTCAAATATTTAGGAACCATTGTATCAGGCAAGGGGTTCCGACAAGAGGTCCTCTCCAGGATTGCACAAACAACTGCTGCCCTGATATGGCTGAAGCCCATTTGGAAAGACAAGGCCATCAGTCTACACTCCAAGGTAAGGCTGCTATGCTCCCTTGTGATCTCCATCTGCCCCATAGGTTGCGAAACATGGACCCTCACAGCTGATCTACAACGAAGAATACAAAGCATGGAGATGAGGTGCTACAGAAGACTTCTGGGCATTTCCTATACCCAGCACATCACCAACGACGAAGTCCGACAAACCATCACACACGCCAGTAGACAACGCAGTGGTGAAGAAACGGAAACTCCGATGGTATAGCAACGTCTCGAGAGCATCAGGCCTTGCAAAGACCATGTGCAAGGCACTGTTCAAGGAGGCAGACGAAGAGGGAGACAGAAACAGAGGTGGGAGGACAACATTCGAGAATGGACTGGCTTGACACTGAGCGACGCCATGAGGATTGCTGATGACAGAGAAAGATGGAGTATGCCTACGCTGGTTAAACGGTCATCTTTGGTTCCCACGACTTTCGAGTTACGGGATAGGATAGGATTGGACAGGATAGTATAGGATTGGACAGGATAGTAAACAAACACTCGTATTATTGTAAATTATTATTCTGGCTCTATTGTTGTGTTTGTTTTTTAAAAGCTCAACAGAAGGCTGATAGAAAGCTATGAAGACGAAATGTTAAGGGAGGCAACAATGTTGAAGAGTGAGAAAAGAAAACCAAACGGAACAGAGACAGAGAGAGTTTGGGTGAGAGAGGGTGTAGAAGCAAAGAAGGTAGGCTACGCAAAGAACGGTCATAAGGAGATTCCCTTCTATAAAGTTACAAAACGGTCAGCGCGCAGCGCCCTCCAACGAGTAAGATGATAAATAACTCAAGGGAGATAACCGTTCGCTTAGCGATCTGTAAACAAGCCTCCTTTGCCGGACGCCATACCATCGCTTCCTGGCCGATATTCATGGAGTTTTGCATATAAGCATACTGTAATATGTCTTTAGATGCATCAACATATCACAAGTCATTATAATACTTAAAATAAAATAAAAATCCGTCCGAATTTTAAAACGTGAAAGCTGAAACGATCGAGCCCCGTTCATGCCTGTGTAACCTCCTAAATGAACAGATTAAAAAAAATTTTAACACCTATAAAATATGATAATTGTTTGAGGGAGTTGGTGTGGGGAAACACATTGACATGAGATAATAATTTGCTTGTACATTTTACATTGGAACTGTAAAAAGATAGTTGTTTTGTGTTTGTGTGGTATGTGTTTACACTGTATTCCTAGTAACATAGAAGAGAGAAATATTATGCACAATTTATGCACTTGATATGATTCATGGCAGTAACTTTACTAGCTAGTTTCCAGTTCATACTTTTTGTATGTATGTGTGTTGCAAATAACAAGAACTATGTTAAACACGCACGCACAAATCAGATGATAGACACACACAAAAGAATACACTTACACATATACATAAGAGAGAGAGAGAGAGAGAGAGAGAGAGAGAGAGAGAGAGAGAGAGAGAGAGAGAGAGCGCAAAGTGTTTTTACACACACTGACAATGAACAATGATCAAATTTAGTACTGTTAAAATACAATTATTTATTATTCCGTTTGTTTCACACCAGTAGGCTTAAAAAAAAAAAACAATAATACATACAAACTTATTTTAACTACCATAATTGATGCAAAAGGAAATAAGGTAGTGATGATTTTCAAGCTCTTATTGCATTTCGGTTAGGATTATGATAGGCTTTGAACTCATGCCAACATTAACATTTTGCAAGGAACAGATAGACATTGCTACAAACATGATTTCAAAACTATTCAGAACTTTACACACACACACTTATGATTCACACATTAGAAAAAAAATCAGAAAAGACAACATTACAAAAGGATGTACTAAAATAAAATTAAAAATAAAGTAATAATAATTAGTATAATAATAATAAAATAAATAAATAGCTAAAAATAAATCAAGTTAAAATTAAAAACCAAGAACAACAACAGCAGTCAGACCTACGACATTTTAATCAAAGTGTTTTTGGTATTGCACTGAAAACAATGTATATACACACATGCTCATAATCATGTTATTGAGCTCATTCATATTATCAGAGCAGTATTTAGAAACATATCATTTTGAGTAAAGTGCTCTTAATATCACACTGGCAAAATTGTAGTTGTCAAATCCTCATTGTCCTCTATCCTGCAATATCCTCTAAATAACTATGTACATATACACAAGCACAAATACACATAACCATATTATTGCGCTCATTCATACAACCGCAAGCGTTTGATTACTAAACACATGTGACAGTGCACAAGATAAGCCAGGAAATTGTGCATAATTGTCAAACCGACATTAGTTATGCTATAGATGCTATATATATATATACCTATTCACCGGTTGTATGAATGAGCGCAATATATATATATATATATATATATATATATATATATATATATATATATATATATATATATATATATATATATATATATATATATAAATATAAATATATATATATATATATATATATATATATATATATATATAGATAGATAGATAGATAGATAGATAGATAGATAGATAGATAGATAGATAGATAGATAGATAGATAGATAGATAGATAGATAGATAGATAGATAGATAGATAGATAGATAGATAGATAGATAGATAGATAGATAAAGAGGAAAACAGGCTATGACAATCCGTGAATCTCCCCACTGTCCGCCATGCTTTTCAGCAACAAAGGGACGTAATTATCATTTCAGCCGCTTGGCGGCGCTCGCGCTCTTCGTTTCGCTATCCTAGGCCTTATGACCATTCTTTGCGTAGTACATATTCTTTGGTAGAAGTACCTAAATATGAATCAATTAAAAATGTATTAAGCGTGTCAACCGAAGTCTAATCAGGATTTAATTATTTATTTATTACAAGCTCCGCACAACTCGGATGCAGACGGCGTTGATAATAAGTGTTGCATCATGTTACAGCCAACAACAACGTTACCCACTTCTTCACAGTTTACAGTATACAGTTTAGCTGACACTCCAAATCCCTCAATTCAGTATAGGGGGGTAGGGCTGTAGGAGTTCGCATTTCTCCATCTTCCTCTCTTCCTTCTCCCTATCTCCAACATCCTCTCACTTACGTTCACAACATCCGTCTAGTCAGAACTGTGTAACGTCAACTATTTTCAAATTCGCATATCCTCGTGTTGGCAGTGAGTGATGATGATGATGATGCTGATGATGAAGATGATGTAGCATGCTTGTTTTCAAACTCTGCCACTGACCCAATTATCCTTTTTTAATTTATTATAAAAATATTACCTATATTCAAAGATGCATATCGTCAAATCGTCCCCATCTTCTTGAAAGTATCATTAACCACAAATAATAGTTGTGGTCTTATTATTTGTGGTCTATCAAATCATCATATCATTAATTATGTGGTTTGTTGTATTCACATATGTTGAAGGCAACGTGTAAGTATAATAAGTACTAAAAATAACAAAACAGATTTATATAGCGCATTTAAGGGTCATTGCTCTTCACAATAAAAAGTGTGCTGTTTATCTGTAGTGGACGTTGTCACCGAAACAACCCGTTAAAAAGGAAGGCACTATTTGACCCCCTACTTCATAATTACGCTCGACTTTATCAATATTTACTCTAAACAGCCGAACAACTGAAGACGATCATCGCTCGATGCAAGCCCACTTCTTCACCTGTTGATCCTGTACCGACTAAAATTGTGCTGGACAATATTGACATCCTGTTGCCCATTTTGGTGAAAATAGTAAATAGAAGCATCAGTCAGTCGGTTGTTCCTACTCCCTTCAAAACGGCTCTCATTAAACCCCTGCTGAAAAAGCACAATCTAAACCCAAATGAATGTAAAAATTTTAGGCCAGTTTCAAACTTGCCCTATATCTCAAAACTACTTGAACGAGTCATCGCCAGGCAAATGATCAGCCACTTAGACCAACACAATCTCTCAGATAGATTTCAGTCAGCATATCGTGCCCATCACAGTTGTGAAACATCGCTGTTACGCCTCATGAATGACCTTTTGTGCAATGCTGATGCCGGTGACTTGACACTTTGCGTCTTGTTAGATCTCAGTGCGGCATTTGACACTCTTGATCATACTGTTCTCCTTGATCGCATGTCTTGTGAAGTTGGAGTGACTGGGCCTGCATTGGACTGGTTTGTATCATACTTGCGAAACAGAACCCAGTATGTCACAATCAACCATGCATCCTCACCAGAGACGAAACTATCATGTGGAGTCCCTCAGGGCTCAGTACTGGGCCCTCTGCTGTTCTGCATCTACACTTGTCAGCTAGGCTCTGTTGTCGAAAGGCATGGCCTCAATCGAAAAATGTTCGCCGACGACACAGAACTCTACACAGCATTCAGACCTACAGCACAGTCAGCACAGGAGGCAGTGACATCGGTGGAGCATTGCTGTGAGGAAGTCAAGAACTGGATGTCATCAAATAGGCTCAAACTGAATGACTTGAAGACAGAGATTTTGCTGTGTGGGTCTAAGACCAGCCTAGCAAAAACCAGCATCGACTCTGTACAAATTGGAGAGGCCAAGATCACACCATCTGACGTAGTGCGAAACCTAGGCTTGTACATTGACAGCCGACTAACCTTGTCAACGCATGTTAGTTTCATCGTGAGGACATGCTACTTCTACATCAGAATGCTAGGCAGACTTCGCCCATTGTTAAATCTTAAAACAGCCAGATCAGTTGCAACTTCTCTCATCCTCTCTAGATTGGATTATTGTAACAGCTGCCTCTGGGGACTACCCAAAACACAACTGCAGAGATTACAACTTGTTCAAAATACTGCAGCAAGGATTGTTCTAAAACAAAAAAGGAATGAGCACATTTCACCTGGACTTCGTTCTCTTCATTGGCTGCCCGTTGAAAAAAGACTAGACTACAAAATCCTGGCACTTGCCTATCAGTGCTTCACGAGCACTGCTCCCACCTACCTCACAGAACTGGTCTCCCCTTACCAACCCAGACGCGAACTCAGGTCAGGGACTCAGTGTAGACTTGAAACCCCCAGTGTGCGCACAAGCAACACAACCAAAAAGACTCTTGGAATGCGCTCCTTCAAAAATGCTGCACCCACTCTGTGGAACTCCCTTCCCCTGAGCTTGAAGCAAGCTCCATCCCTGCCAAGCTTCAAGAAAGGACTAAAAACTTACTTGTTTTAATATGGCTGAATCACCGTTTTAGTGCGCATAGAGCATGAACACTACGTACATGGATTTTTTGGCGCCTTACAAGATCACATCATCATCATCATATAACGCAGAACACTGATACAAACTACATTATGGCAATGGAAGTTTTCAAAGAAAGATGGAGTTTAAGGGCGAAGGGAGTGTACATGTACAGGCGAATAACTCATTACGGATATAACATTACAAACGGAAATAAATCTGCGGTGCAAACTGGACAGGTGACTCGCCAAAGCCGGATATTGGCATGCATACCTAGACAAAAAAAAATCGTATTAAAAACAATTGCGTATAAAATCCGTTTTTTGCGCCAAGTGTTTACTTATATAAAAGGCAGCGACTGTAGCAGCTCCAGCATTTTACTCTGATCCTGGTTTGCCAGTTCAAGCGTTTATCTCCTCGCTCACTTCATTATGGATTTCTCAAGGTAAGAGAGTCTGCTTTGAGCATGTGTGTATAGGGGAGAGAGAGAGAGAGTGTGTGTGTGTGTTTATGCGTGTGTGTTTATGTAGATTTTCTTTCACCTTCGGTCATTGTTTATGCATCGTAATGATGTCAGCTTACCTTGCGTGAGTATGGTATAGTAGTATGCAATATTTCAGTGGGTTGCAGGTGTGTACATGTGATTTGAGTGATTATGTAATTTTATGATAATTTTTAATCTTTCTGTGTTTTTGTTGTGTGGATGACATGCGGGTGTGGATGGGGGAGGGAGTGGGGGTGGAGAAAGGTGTTTATGACAATGGTATACATGTAGCTGTGGATTAATTTGTGTATGTGGTATGTGTGATGTTATCGCAGCGTCAATGTTTCTGTATTGTTGTGTTGGTGGGTGTATGATTTTGGTTTTTCTTCTGTTCCTTTGCTTGTTCTTTTTTACTTGATTTTTTAATATAATAATATGACTGTGTTGACTGTGATATATTTATTAAATGTCTACCTGTGCCTCACAGCGATTTGAAGTCCTTGTGCATTTGTATATCACTTGGCAATAAAATGCCTGAATCTGAATCAATAGGCCTACTCCCGCTTTCAAAGATGGTCGCTCCGACCATATTGCACCGAAACTAGATCCCAGCTATTTTTTCATGTAAGCCTATTATATAGTTGGTGCTGTTGTTTGCTGTTATTGTGACATACTTCAGGCAGTGTAAAGTCAGTCTTGTATTTAGACGTCGTTGTTTTTGACAGGTTGCTAACCGTCACGCTCATTGTCTACGTCACTAATGTAGCTGTCGTGCCTGGAGAGGAGCCTCGTACTGGTGGTGAGTGATAATGATGATGATGATGATGATGATTGATGATGATGATGATGATGATGATGATGATGATGTTCATTTTATATATATATATATATATATATATATATATATATATATATATATATATATATATATATATATATATATATATATATATATATATATATATATATATATATATATATATATATATATATATATAGGATATTGATGAAGAAACAAATTTGTTTGGTCTGACACGGGATTCGAACACACACAAACACACCCCCACACACCCTCACACACACACACGCACACACACACACAAACACACACACAAGCTGACACCTGAGCGATGTTTGTTAATAATAACAACGAAGAATACAAAGCATGGAGATGAGGTGCTACAGAAGACTTCTGGGCATTTCCTATACCCAACAAATCACCAACGACGAAGTCCGACAGACCATCACACAAGGCATTGGACAACACGATGACCTGCTCACTGTGGTGAAGAAACGGAAACTCCGATGGTATGGACACGTCACCAGATCATCAGGCCTTGCAAAGACCATTCTGCAAGGCACAGTGCAAGGAGGTAGAAGAAGGGTGAAACTGAAAAAGAGGTGGGATGACAACATTCGAGAATGGACTGGTTTGACACTGAGCGAAGCCATCAGGGCTGCTGAGGACAGAGAGGGATGGAGTGTGCTGGTTAAACGATCATCTGTGGTGCCCGTACGACCTCCGGGTTACGGGACAGGATAGGATAGGATAGGATAGGATACAATAAGCATACTCCTTTAAATAAACCAAAAGAGTTAAGTGCTATTCTAAACCTCCATGGCAAGATACAGAACTGCAAAATGCCATTAATTTTAGAGATTATTTAAATAAAAGTGGGAAAGAAGATGAATACAAAAAACAGAGAAATGCAGTAACTTCACCCATAAGAAAAAAACCATTTATTACACATGTAAAATCGTCCAAAAACAGTTGTAAAACGATTTGGAAAGCAATTAATCACTTAACAAATAAATCAAGTATATCAACAGTAATTACAGCTATTTCTCCCGACACTCTGAATTTACATTTTGTTAAAAACGTCTTATAGGATTATTACTATTGACAAATCGAAAGAAAACAATCTAGAGAAATTAGCAAATTTTGTCATTCTAAGAACATTAAAAACAAATTAGACATTCCTTATTTGTCTACAGAATTTGTACATAAAGCACTAAGAAACCTTAAGAAAACAAATTCAAGAGGAGTTGATGAATTGGATAGTAAAATATTAAAATTGTCTGCGTCATTTATTACTGATACTTTAACGTATATATACAACCTATGCATAGACAAAACATATTTTCCTATAATGTTAAAAAAAAGCTAAGGTTATTCCCCGTTTCAAGAATGGTGATGGCACTGATACCTCAAACTATAGGCGTATTTAAAAGCTTTTGATGTGTTACAGCTGGAGTCCCGCAAGGACCTATTTTAGGACCTTTGTTATTTTGTATCTACACAAATGATCTCCCTCTTCATATTCACAAACGTGCGGTTAAACAAGTTATTCTTAAACAAAAAAAAATCTCTCCAGATGACTATAAACGGATCAATATTCTACCTCTTACTGTTACGTTGAGACGCGCATGGTAGATCCGATCGTTTTGTTTTGCAAAGCATTCAATAACAGAATGTATTTACCTTTGATTTGATTTTGCATTATTGTTAGAAGAAGCTTGGTATAATGTTGATAATTTTAGTTGATCGATATTATTTGAAAATTTTCTAGAGTTGGTTGTTTACCATCGATCGAAGGATCTAGATAGATCCAATAGAAGCTGAGAGGTTCTTTTATGATGAAGAAAGTTGTATGACGTAAGAGGGTGATGACGAAGTTTGTTCTGATTGGTTGTGGAGCGTCACACTGGACTGTTCTAAATTTTTCTGGAGTGTAGAGAGACTATATATGTGCCGCACTGTTTCAAACGAGAGTTGAAAGTTGAAAAAAGAAAATAAGTGGAAAAAGCGATTGTATGCAGTTGTTGATGTTCGCTGAATAAAGTTGGAAAACTTCATACGACGACTCCTGTCTTGTTGCTGAGTGAACAGGTTGCGTGGATAAACGAATCTGAGTTACACCTGTCAGTATTCAAGCATTGGGGCTGAATCAACTACTGATAAAAACCAACAACAATGGTAACACTTACCGACAGACTAAAATTTAATAAAGGTGTTTTCATGCACAAGGTCCTTTCCATTAAATGCACCTCCCTATCATTCTTCTCTTTATTCCAAAAAAATTGCCAGATCGTCCACAAAATTAAAATATGTTCTAATTCCAAGAATTGATCCTTTCAAAACTACTCTAGCTTATTCCTGTTCCACTTTGTGGAATAACTTTCCTGAAGATCTCCGCATTCCAGCATCTAAATTTGCATCAATTAGAACACGTCTCTTAAAACACATTAAGAATTAAATGCACATTAATTGTTAATGTTGTTGATTGATATCAACAACAATATTTTGACTTCAATTGTTTGAAAATGAGTTTATCTAATGATGACTTTGTTTATTTGTTATTGTTCCATGATGTGAATGTTATAACATTAAGTTGTATTTAATAGTTTTTGCTTAAGACCCATGGGCAAGATGTAAAAACGCGCATCCAGCGTTTACTCTTTTACCATTGCAAAATAAAAATGTTATCTTATCTCTCTGGTGGAAGTTTGTATTACGCTGTCCATTTTTTTTTAAATTTGAGAAAGTAATTCATTGCTGCTAAGTTTATTAGAAACCCAAACGCATTTAGCATTATTAATATGCTGTCATCGACAAGCCAAGAAACTATCCAAAAGTCATATACATTTATGTACAAAGCGTACAGAAAGGAGATAGCAATTCGGTAAAATATGCTGGTTTGTTTCCTTTGTATATATGTTTATCTTGTTTGTAAATACACACAAATTTACTAACACGATAAACAAATCTCTCTCTCTCTCTCTCTCTCTCTCTCTCTCCCTCTCTCTCTCACTCTCTCTCTCTCTCTCTCTCTCCGTTTTTCTCTCTGTGTGTCTTTCACTCTATGTCTGTCTTACTGCGTCTATCTGTTTCTCCTTCTCTGTTTGTGTTTTTCTTTCCGTTCAACCCCTACTTTGAGGTATCGATAGTTAGTGGCTGAATGTGCCATCGGAAACTGGTTCAGAACAAACGGTGTGCGTCAAGGATGCCTATTCTCTCCAGCACTCTTTAACATCTTCCTAGAGCGCATCACGTCGGTACAGTCAGCATAGGGGGTAGATCAATCTCCAACCTCCATTTTGCGTATGACATTGATGGATTGGCTGGAGAAAACCACGAATTTGAACAGCTGGTACAGAGGCTTGACACCACCTCCAGAGCCTATGGAATGGAAATAAGTGCAGAGAAGACCAAAATGATGACCAACAACAGCACCAACGGCATCAACATGGACATCAAAGTCCAAGGCCAATCCCTCAATATATTGCATAGCTTCAAGTATTTAGGAGCCGTGGTATCAGACAATGGGTCCCAACAGGAAGTCTTCTCCAGAATCGCACAAACCATTGCTGCCCTAACAAGATTGAAGCCCATTTGGAAAGAGAGGACCATCAGTCTACATTCCAAGGTAAGGCTGCTGCGTTCCCTTAGCATCTCCATCTTCCTATACTCTTGCGACACATGGACTCTCACAGCAGATCTACAACGCAGAAGAATACAAAGCATGGAGATGAGGTGCTACTGAAGACTTCTGGACATTTCTTATACCCAGCATATCATCAACAACGAAATCCGACAGACCAACACACAAGCCATTGGACATCACGATAACATGTTCACAGTGGTGAAGAAACGGAAACTCCGATGGTATGACCACGTCACCAGACCACCAGGCCTTGCAAAGATCATCCTGCAAGGCACGGTGCAAGGAGGCAGAGGAAGATGAAAACAGAAAAAGAGGTGGGATGACAACATTCGAGAATGGACTGGCTTGACGCTGAGCGAAGCCATAAGGGTTGACGAGGACAGAGAAAGATGGAGTACCCTGGTTAAACGATCATCTGTGGTGCCCCAACGACTTTCAAGTTACGGGATAGGATAGCATAGGAATAGTGTCCATTCTTATCACCGATTTTCAAACTAAAAATAATGTTTCGATATTTTCAGGGTGCAACTGTCCCGATACACCTTGTAATTCGTCAGCAACCTGCTACAGGGGTGATTGCCGCTACGGTAAGTGAGGTGTACTATTCCAACCTTCCTTAATCTAATTAAATTCGAAATGTAATGTTGACTCTTCTTCTTCTTCTTCTTCTTCTTCTTCTTCTTCTTCTTCTTCTTCTTCTTCTTCTTCTTCTTCTTTCTTCTTCATTACGTTGAAGCATCATGTAGGCCCATACTTTATATCTTTAAAATAAAATTGAAGAAAGGGGGCGGGTAAGCGTGAAGGGAGAAGTTGGGTGGGAAGAAGGGGGGGGGGGGGTGAAGGGATGTAGACTTGGCAACTCCAGTACCACAACGAAGTGTAGATTCCTAGTGATATTTTATATATTTATGTCAAACTTGCTACAAGTTTATTGTCTCCGATGTACATGTACATCGCGGTCAAATATTTCTGTACATACGATGAGAACAGAATAATAATTGTATTGATATTTACAAATACATTTTTCCTCAGTACTGCTTTGTATCTTTGTGTAAATCTGACAATTAAATTTTTAAATCTGGAGATCCTGAGAGGCTAAATGGCTTAGTTGTTTACATTGTGACAAAAAAAACGGTGCTCAAAAGTACAACTGGCATCAGTTGAGCACCCCTAAAACGGATTTGATTTCGTTTACTGCTAAAGTAGGTCTGTATTAATACGAAATCGTTTACTGCTAATGTAAGTCTGTATTAATACGAAATTGTTTACTGCTAAAGTATCAATAAAAATCGTTTACTGCTAATGTAAGTCTGTATTAATACGAAATCGTTTACTGCTAAAGTAGGTCTGTATTAATACGAAATCGTTTACTGCTAATGTAAGTCTGTATTAATACGAAATCGTTTACTGCTAATGTAAGTCTGTATTAATACGAAATCGTTTACTGCTAAAGTATCAATAAAAATCGTTTACTGCTAATGTAAGTCTGTATTAATACGAAATCGTTTACTGCTAAAGTAGGTCTGTATTAATACGAAATCGTTTACTGCTAAAGTATCAATAAGAAATCGTTTACTGCTAATGTAAGTCTGTATTAATACGAAATCGTTTACTGCTAAAGTAGGCCTGTATCTATATTTGACATTAGGCGCCTTGACCTTCATTTTGAAATGAATAGTGCGACTTTGACATGAAGAGAGGGTAGTGGTGATTTGCGTTTTTGGGGGGCGATAGTAAAGGAGGGTTTATAAATAAAAATGCGATACATTGGATATTCAGATGCATGGCTGAAACAAACTTGAGTGCTAAATGAATGCGAGAGTAATTACCTCCCCTTTGTGTATGTGTGTGTGTGTGTGCGTGTGTGTGCGTGTGTGTGTGTGTGATTTACAAAACAATTGGAGAATATTATTTATGATCTTATTCAGTCTTTCGATGAGGGTAAAAAAAACTCCTCAGTGCATGGTTTATAAATCAAGCACCGAGTTAACACATTGTCGTTACATTTTAAATGTTGCATTAAAAATGGTGTCGTTTTCAGAAAATGTGGCACTGGGGAAGCCTGCACAAAAAGCCTATACTTTGGTTTACGGTCAAGCACTTAACAGCGGTCCAGCGTGCCTAGCCGTGGACGGAGTCACAAACGTTGATGCTGATGCCGCTGACAAGACTTGCTCTGAAATTGGTATGGCGTTGGACTACAGGTCCAGCACTTACTTAACAGTTTACCTGGTACAAACCTACGCCATCAGCCACATCACAATCTACAGACGATATAGCTGTAGGTTTTAAACGATCTTATTTTGCTCTCTCTCTCTCTCTCTCTCTCTCTCTCTCTCTCTCTCTCTCTCTCTCTCTCTCTCTCTCTCTCGTTCTTTCTCTCCTCTCTCTCTCTCTCTCTCTCCTGCTTCCTCTCCTTCGCTCTCCTCTCTCTCTCCTTCTCCATTTCCTTCTCTCTCTCCTTCTCTCTCGCCTTTCCTCTCTCTCCTTCTCTCTTTCTCTCCTTCTCTCTCTCCTTTTCTTTCTCCTTCTCTCTCTCCTTCTCGCTCTCTCTCCTTCTCTCTCTCCTTTTCTATCTCATTTTCTCTCTCTCCTGCTCTCTCCCCTTCTCTTTCTTTCTCCTTCTCTCTCTCTCATTTTCTCTGTCCTTCTCTCTCCCTTTCTCTCACTCCTTTTCTCTCTCTCTCTCGTTCTGTCTCTCCTTCTCTCTCTCTCTTGCTCCCCGTCCTTCTCTTTCTCTGTCCTTCTCTCTCTCTCCTGCTCCTTCTCCTTCACTTTCTATCTCCTTCTCTCTCTCTCCTGCTCCCTCTATTTCTCTTTCTCTCTCCTTATTTCTCTCATTCTCTATCTTTCTCTCTCTCCTTCTGTCTCTCTCCTTCTGTCTGTCCTTCTCTTTCTTTCATTCTCTCTCTTTCTCCTTCTCTCTCTCCTTCTCCCTATCTATCTCCATCTTTTTATCTCTCTATTTCTCTCTCCTTCCCTCTATCCTTTTCCTTCTCTCTCTCTCTCTCTCTCTCTCTCTCTCTCTCTCCCTCTCTTAAAACGTTGTTTGTATTTTCTATACCAAGCATTTAAAGGTAGGAAGATTGCCCTGTCTTAAGCATTGAAATATAATTTAGCTGGAACGACTTTGTAGTTTTTAATAATGTTTAAAATACCTCCCTCTCTCCCTTTCTCTCTCTCTCTCTCTCTCTCTCTCTCTCTCCCTCTCTCTCTCTCTTTCTCTCTCTCTCTCTCTCTCTCTCTCTCTCTCTCTCTCTCTCTCCATTTCAAGGCAAAGTGCTTAGTACATAATAATCCTTTCGTTGAAGGGAAAAGTCGAATGATTGGCATGGAGATCTACGTGGGTGATCAGTTGTGCACTAAGCTGGATGCCAACAGTGCAGAGGGCGACACCACAGCAACAAATGACGCGATTCTTCCTGTTCCAGTGCCCATTTACATCAATTGCACCAACGCAACACTTCCTTTAACAGGAAGTATCATCAGACTCATCAAACACAGCAGGGATATCGCAAATTTTCCCAATGACGGATTTATCACTATTTGCGAAGTTCAAGCATGGGGTATGTCTCTTTTTTAATTTAAAACTAAATGACATGACATTGCCTTCATGAAATGGACATGATTATGGTGCAGCCCGACTGCAATTATTGTGGATTTTCTTAAACAATGAGTAGACAATTTAAAAAACAACAACTGTAGATTGAAGAACTTCTTAATGTATGCACTGTTCTTATATAGCTCTGCCCCAGCTGCTCAAGAACAGCTCAAGGCGCTGACAGATTCCACATCTAACTCAGGTCGCCCGAGGCGCCAACTGCCTGCCTCAAACACATCTTCTAACGTTCCAGAAGAACTGAAAAACAATTGTGGGCGACCTGGGTTTCGTGGGGGTAGGGTGGAGGGTTCGGGAGACCGGAAAGGTACATAGTGCTTGTTGGATGTTTTGCTGTCATTGGCACTCACCTTTCTAGGACATGGGCGTCATGATCTTTAAAGTTCGTGCGAGGGAATACAAGTATGCACAGATTAAATCTTGGTTTATACACTCATCCGCAGGAGTAAGCCGACATTCGTTGAGGATGGAATTAGGTAATATTAAAAGGATCTTAAAAGAATTGTTAAATGCGCAGTCTTGCACTAACGAGAAAGAAAGACCCTGTTGCTTTACATATCAGATTCTATTTTCAGTTTTAAAACAGCAGTCCCCTACTCCCAACCTTATGGACATCACCACTACTATCAGCACCGAAACATCGACAATAACAACTCCGACACCAACAATAACAACTCCGACAACAACAAGAACACCGACGACAACAACACCGACAACAACAGGAACAACAGCAACGACAACAACAACCACACCGACAACAACACCGTCGACATCAACTTCAACTCTCAACCCAATCACCTCTACCCTTACACCAACGACTACGATGACAACACCACCAACTGCTACAGACATTACCCCATCCTCTACAACTACCAATACTTCTTCTACACCATTATCGGCTGCAGCACCTCCTCGTAAGCGATGTTCTTTATTAATATTTTGCTTTTTTTAACAGATAGTAAAGTTGTATTCATTGATGGCATTATTTCTGTACTTTCATTTTTCGTTTTCCTAAACAAATCACGTGTTGATTAAGGGATAAACAGACTTTAAAGAAAACCCAAAAGAACTCATGCTTAGCTTAATGGCATAATTCTCAGTATTGATTTATTCTCAATGCTCAATAGACGAATTGTCATGAGCAGCGCTGCAGTGCGGCTGCCGTGCTTTTTTCTCAGGTAGAGATTATAATAGTTTGTTAGTTAGTTATTGTTTATAGGGTCCAGCGGACTGCAAAGAGCCGAATCAGTACCACAACTTGGTTGAAAGAGGACTCGGCCCAGATCCTTATTGTTACACTCCG
This sequence comes from Oncomelania hupensis, assembly GCA_036898135.1. Lineage (NCBI taxonomy): Eukaryota > Metazoa > Mollusca > Gastropoda > Littorinimorpha > Pomatiopsidae > Oncomelania > Oncomelania hupensis. The sequence continues at coordinate 30,106 of JBAHVR010000192.1, forward strand.
TTTGATGTTGGAGTTTTTCTATCAGTATTTGATTCAGCCCCGATGCTTGAATTCCTGATAGTTGTGTAACTCAGATTCGTTTATCCACGCAGCCTGCTCACTCAGCAACAAGACACGGAGTCGACGTATGAAGTTTTCCACTTTTATTCAGCACACATCAACATCTGCATACAATTCTCAACTCAACTCAACTCTCACTATCGACAACAATCTCCTTCAAAACAGTGCGGCATATGAATATATAACCTCTCTCTCTCTTCCCGAACAATTTAGAACACGGTAGACTAGAATGACGCACTACAGCCAATCAAATAAAAGATCGTCATCGCTAACTTACGTCATACATATTTCTTCTGCTTCCGGGAATGTTTTCATACTTCGATATTTATCGGGAAGTTTCCATCGATAGTAAATACTGAAATCTAGAGAATTCTCCAATAATATCGACTAACGGAAATTATCAACGTTATACAAAACCTCTCAAATCAAAGGTAAATAAACTCCATTACGGAAGAGTCCGCTGGACCTAAAGCAATAATAAATCAATCAATCAATCAAACTCCATTATTGAATACTTTGCAAAACGAAACGATTAGATCTATCGTGCGCGTTTCAGACATACTACCATTCGCGTTTCAACGTAACACTTATATTAGGTCTGCTAAAACAACCATAATGGTAACACTGAAGGCACTCCAACAGCCGGTCACTTTACAATAACGTTATCCCGTGCAGGGTGCGCTGAGGATGTTCTCTGATTTATCAAACCCCCGTTAACAAAAACAAAATAGACTATAAACATCATTATAAAATATTAACAAAACACATATAAAATGTCTACATAGCTAAATAATAATACCATAGAAAGCCTCGGTGACAATTTGGCAGAAGTACCCCCAAGCTGACCCAACAGACCCCATATACAAATCAGGAGTTTTGGGGGAGTTTTCAAGAAAAAAGGTAGGTGGCTGGTCTAGCGAAGAAGATTGATAAAATAGAGTATGAACAAGAAAGAACAAAGGAGAAAGACAACAACAGTGGGAATTTAAAGCACCACTTTTCCACAATGTGGGGATACTATTTGTACAGAAACCCCCGTCACTCCCACTGGTGGAGAGAGACCCGATTGTTAGCCATAATTAAGAGTGATAATTATCCATTCAAAATACCCACCCACTCTCTCACTATAAACATTAATAAATAAAATCAAATAAAATCAAGCCATCTGCAAAAGGCTACTAAATCAATATTATTATGTACCCTGTGTTAAATAATTGTAAGTAAATAACTATCCTTGTACTTGTTTTATTTGGTTAATTTTACGTCTATTACGTTTTTATATTTAAAATTTAGACAATGGGTACCCTGGGTGTGAAATAATCTTCGTTGAATATGATGTAATTTTGTTCTCCATGTGAGGTGTATAACGTTTTATTTCATTGTATCGTATTCAAAAAAAAAATTTCTTTGACAGGAACAGCGTCTTTATCCTGGCGTAACCATCAGGTCCTGATCATTGTTGCTACTGTTGTCAGTGGTCTGTTACTAATCGGCGTCATCGTTGCTATCATCGTTCAAGTCAGGTAACTTATCACCTCCATTGTGTCAGGGTGTTCGTCTAGATCCTACAAGCGCCAAAACCGAGTTACCATTATTACGAGATAATTTCAATTAACACGCGTTCTGTGTAATTTACAGAGATACGGGTAATTCACAGTGTTACTTAATAATTATCAGCATGTACCACGCCTTCCTAGCGCCAAGACCTGATAATTACAAATATCATAAGATAATTACAAATCTCATAAGATAACTACAAATGTCATAAGAAAATTACAATTATCAAAGTGGAGGAGATGTTTGTCATATCCCATGTAAACAGATAGAAATATATGGGAATAGTTTTTACATGGGTCGTTGGTGCCAGTGTCTGTGACGGTTAGGTATCGCTTTCGCAGTTGTTGTTGCGTGGTTCAGGATGTTAACTCGAGTGTTCGTTGCTGTGTGTGTCGATGGCGGGTCGTTGTTACCCTCGTCATCGACGATGCGCAAAAACTGAGATTTTATATATTTATTGTGGAGGAGTTCACAACCTTAGAGTAGTCGTTTCTGCGAATGCCGGTTGTGAGTCGGTGGTGTTACCGTGGTTGGTATTGTTGTAATAGAACTGTTGTATCTATTCCAGATGGGGGAGGAGTTTCCGGCCTTAGAACGATCGTTGCTGCGTGTGTCAGTGGCGGGACGGTTGACGCAATCGCTGGTATTGGGGGCATATAACCACAGTCTGGACCCCGGCAACACCTATGTGCTGACCACCGCCAAGAAGGGCTGGACAGTGCTGCACAAGCTGTGGTCAACCGGAGAGCAACAGGTGGACCAACTGTGAAACTTCATCTAGCAGTCGTACACCCAGAAACACTAGCCACACATTTAACGGAAATATATAAGCAAGAGTCAAGTTTTCCTTGTTGCCAGCCTTGTGACGCTCCTTTGTAGAAGCAGCTGTCTAATCACGATGACCACTACAACAACTGAGACAAATAGTTGTCTGATCAGGATGGCTAAACAAAACAACAGCTGTAATTTCCAAACCAATTTGTACTCTAGAAGGAGACCGACACTCTGCAGCAGGAATGTTGAACTGTTTTATTTACATGCGTTGATTTGCCCAAAACCTTGTTGTAAGTATGGGATCGATCCATTATGTTGATAACCGACCCACCGCTTGTTTTCTCTTCACGCCTTTTAAGGAGGATTTTCCTGACACGTGGGTGATAAATGACGTATTATACCTTACTTTGCCAGCAACCACAACAACAAGGACCTCCACCCGCAATATTCACCATATCTCGGGGGGTGTTGTTTCGACCTAAAAAAAAAATTTGTTTAATCTACCAGCAACGAATTTTTTAAAAATGGCTTCGATTCCTCTAAGATGTTGCGTAATTTTCCAAAATAATAAGACTTTTAACTTGTAGCCAAATGTTAGTGTCAGCATTGGTTGTTTACACAGTGGTAGAGGAACCCCACAGCAACGCAGGGCATATTAAGGTGCTCAGAAATCATCACACAGGCCTTTCACAATTTACATCTCCACATTAACCAGAATGTGCCCTGACTGTCTTGTTGTCATTTTAAAAATTAACGATGTTAACAAACGTTAAGTTAGTTACATTAAATTACATTGATAAAATAACATTTCTCGTTTTGTCTCGATTATTTGCTGAAGCATGGACAATACTGACATTGATTCGCACGTAAAGTACAATAAATACTATTTTGAGATTGACTTTAAACATAATTAATTAAATGTTGTTGTTTTCGTCCTCCTTGGAACTTTGCACAAGTTTGATATTATATTTTTATCTGACGCTAAATTTTTCAGTTTACTGTAAGCCTACGTGCTCTTATTTTTTATTCTTTATTTTAAAAAAAAATAATTTGTTTACAAATTAATGTGAAAATTACAGTTTTATTTTAACATTTTGTTGAATTGTTGTCTCTTTGTCAAAAAAACACAAACTAGCAAATATCGTTGTCCCCATCCCACCCCACCCAACCCATCACCGCCCCACCTTCTCTTAATTTCCTCATCTGAAATCACTTCGGTGAATAGACGTTAAATGAAACAAACAACTCGGCTGTGACAAGATGCTGCCACTCAGATCCTTGGCAAGTACCGCCCACAAAAGAAACCGTGGATCACATCTGAACTTTTTGGACCTGTGTGACAAAAGAAGAGAGATGAAAAAGAAAAATAACACCTCACAGGGAGCCGATGCCTACCGAAAAGTCAACAATGACATCCGAAAAGGCATGAGCACAGCAAAGGAGAATTGGATAGAAGATCAATGCCAGGAAATAGAGAACAGTCTGAACATGAACAACGGCAAGAAGGCCTATCAGATTGTGAAGCGCTGTCAAGTGTTAAGCAGCCCACGGTTTCCACGATCCAAAGCAAGTCTGGCATATGCCTTACAGAAGAACAAGAAGTCTTGAATAGATAGACAGAGTACTGCTCTGACCTTTACAACCACACACCAAACGGAGACCCATCAGTTCTAGCATATCTCTAGAACAGGGAAGAAGAAATCCTCCCAATTCTCCGAGAAGTTAAAGCAGCAGTGCAATCGCTGAAGAAGGGGAAGTCAGCGGGAGTGGACAACATACCCGCAGAATTGCTTCAAGCAGAAGGAGAAGCGATGATTCAGGCCATCACTATCATATGTAACAAGATCTGGCAGAGTGGGGAGTGGCCTACACCACGGACCCAGTCGCTTGTCATCACTCTTCCAAAAAAGTGTAACCTTCAGGAGTGTGAAAATTACCGCACCATTAGCCTCATTAGCCATCCCAGCAAGGTCCTCCTAAAAATAATACTCAACAGGACGAAACCCCAAACTGAACAAATCATAGCTGAAGAACAAGCAGGATTCAGGGCAGGGGGAAGTACCACTGAGCAGATTTTCAACTTATAATAATCTGCGAAAAATACCTACAGCACCAATTCCAACAACATCTATATCATGTGTTTATACTATAGATTTTAAGAAAGCGTCTGAACGAGTCCGGTATGCAGTTTTGTGAGTAACCATGAGAGTGTACAACATAAGCCCTACCATTATTGAAGTCATTAAAAGCCTGTATGACAAGGCTACCAGTGCAGTCCTCCACAACAGCGCCATCGGGAACTGGTTCAGAACAACAATCGGCGTGCGTCAAGGATGCGTACTCTCTCCAACACTCTTCAACACAACATCGTCCTGGAGCGCATCATGTCAGATGCCCTTGCAGATCACGAAGGCACAGTCAGCACAGGGGGTAGAGCTATCTCCAACCTCCGTTTTGCGGATGACATTGATGGATTGGCTGGAGAAGAACAAGAACTTGAACTGCTGCAAAGAATACCAAAATATGATGACCAACAACATCAATGGCATCAACACGAACATCAAGGTCCAAGGCCAATCCCTCAAAACGGTGCATAGCTTCAAATATTTAGGAACCATTGTATCAGGCAAGGGGTTCCGACAAGAAGTCCTCTCCAGGATTGCACAAACAACTGCTGCCCTGACATGGCTGAAGCCCATTTGGAAAGACAGGGCCATCAGTCTACACTCCAAGGTAAGGCTGCTATGCTCCCTTGTGATCTCCATCTGCCCCATAGGTTGCGAAACATGGACCCTCACAGCTGATCTACAACGAAGAATACAAAGCATGGAGATGAGGTGCTACAGAAGACTTCTGGGCATTTCCTATACCCAGCACATCACCAACGACGAAGTCCGACAAACCATCACACACGCCAGTAAACAACGCAGTGGTGAAGAAACGGAAACTCCGATGGTATAGCAACGTCTCGAGAGCATCAGGCCTTGCAAAGACCATGTGCAAGGCACTGTTCAAGGAGGCAGACAAAGAGGGAGACAGAAAAAGAGGTGGGAGGACAACATTCGAGAATGGACTGGATTGACACTGAGCGACGCCATGAGGATTGCTGATGACAGAGAAAGATGGAGTAGGCCTACGCTGGTTAAACGGTCATCTTTGGTTCCCACGACTTTCGAGTTACGGGATAGGATAGGATTGGACAGGATAGTATAGGATTGGACAGGATAGTAAACAAACACTCGTATTATTGTAAATTATTATTCTAGCTCTATTGTTGTGTTTGTTTTTTTAAAGCTCAACAGAAGGCTGAAAGAAAGCTATGAAGACGAAATGTTAAGGGAGGCAACAATGTTGAAGAGTGAGAAAAGAAAACCAAACAACCCGGCATGATGGTAATGACAAAATAAATATATATTAATGTCCGTGAGAATGATCTACTCTTTAACAATGTAATTAAATTATATAAGTAAGATAGAATCTTTTTTATAAGATGACTTGAAAAATGACTTCTTAGCTTACAATTGACTTATAATGACTTATATCTGATTTACGGAATTTTGTAATCAGTTGGTTGATCAGTCTTAAGAATTAATTTTGCATGTTTATATTTTTAAAGTTGAGTTTTAATGTAATTATATCCTCTTTTGATTCAATTACGTCATTTTCTTTTCAACATATGTCAAAGCTGTCAGGATCTTTACAATAGAACAAAAGGACAAACTTAATTTTCTTTCTAATATTTTTGTGTCAGTACCCAAACACTAATACCTGCATGTCTTCCACTAAAAGCTAACTTACTTAATGTGTTTAGTTTTAATAAAATGTGTTTTTCTGAAGTGCAGACATCAATAATAAATAAATCGTTATTCTCATTTTTGAACATGTTATAGAAATAATCTAAATACTCACTAAGTCTACCTCTTGGGCTACAAACAAAGACATTGTCATGAGTCTGAAAAAATGAATGTTCTAAGTAAGTTTAATAAAATGTATTGAAGGACACAGCAAAATTATGTAATGAAAGTGTTTGAGGTAATATATCTGCAGTAGATCTAAAATGAACGGCGTTTTACCACAAGCTGCGCCAACAATAATTGCACAATGAGGATCTCTAGGTAACAAGGATGTCATTTTAATATACTAAATCTTTTAATCCCCCTTTTTCAATATTTAACTGAGCATCCATAATTACATACATGAATACAGCAATTGACATATAAGCCACTGCTTCTCTGTGTAATTCTATTGTAGTGCCATCTGTTCCATTTTCAAATCTCCTTCTAGATCCATGAAGGTCGTTAGTAGGAATCGTATGAAGTCTATTCACAATGCAAATTTATTTACAAGATAATTTTCCAGTCTTGTTTCATGTAAATGGAGATCTTTAGAAATTAAATCAACAGTATCCGTCCTTAAACAACCACCACCTAAAATCTTCCTAATCTTGTCAAACTGCTGGAAAGGCATCATTCCATTCGCAAATAATTGATTTGGCTTACCTTCAATAACGATCGACACCTTTGTTATATTCGGATATACAAACGCTTCATTGTCACAGTTGTAAATAGATTCTTGTACAAACAGCATCAGAACACCTTTAAAACTGCGAGCTGGTGAATTCATGTTGATGTTCCATAAGCATCTTGTAGGTCTTTATTAAACTGTCTATAATGCATGATCCTGTCATAAAAAAATGGGTACTTTGTTGTATTGATTTCTGATCATCCTACTGAGTTTGGAGTGAGTGACTATTTCATATTCAAATGCAATATCTGAAACAGTGTAGGTAGCCATTTTGTCAGGACTAATTATAACTTGCGAGTAAATGTTGAAAATAATTTCAAAAGATAGCCGGTTGTTAAATGATCCTTGATGAAATGTCAAATGACTATGTAACTGTTCAAAATAAAGTGGAAAATAAAAACTGCAGCTAATACATTTGTGCTCTTATCACTGAAAGCACCACCAGCTTTAATTCAAAGTTTTGACACAGGGGGGCTTAAATCCCCTTACCAATTTAAATCTTCCTTTTAATATTTACTCAACCACAGATCTGTAGAGATAGAGGAATTGGCTGTTCAGCCCCATCCCCATCTTTACCCCTCTTTTTTTTCTCATAAAATAAGTGCTGTTTTAGTATTTTACATCAATCTTCTCTCTTTTTATTTGCCCTATTTCTGTTTAAATATATGCTATTTTAAAGTGTCTTAAATCCTATCTTGAATTGGGCCCCTCATTTCTTAAATACATATATTTTTTTTTACTTTTTCTCACCCCCTAAGCTCTTTCTTGTATTTATATTACAAATATTTAAAAAAATTCTATTTAATGATAATAATACTTTTTTAACAGTCAACCTGCAAACCAGGCTTTAACTGAATCTTATTAGATTAAAGATTAGATATAGAGGTCTGCTGGAAGTATTTTTTGCTTAACGAGGTAATCTTTTGTTGCCATAGATAATGTTGAAATTCCAACAAGCTTACCAATGTCTGTGAGATTAATTTTCCCTAATTCAACTGGATTCATTTTAAACAGAGATTTTGCTATCATTGCATATGTTGTATTCATATAATGCACTGTGGTAGGTGAGATTCACAGTGGTCTGTTCATATGGCACGATCATTTTTATATATTAAAAATTACTTTTCAAAAATTATTACTGCTTTGAAAATACATCTAATGATGGTCTGGCCTTTGATAATGGAGGTGATTCAATGTTTTATTTTTCTATATGCGCTTTTAAAGGCTTATCTTTTTGTTTGTAATCTCTGTAATATTTATACATCAAGTAACCAGAAGCCCCCAGACCAGCAGCTGCAACAAAATAATAAACTTGTTTGCTTGAAAAAAAGGTTCTACTGATTTTTCACGTTTTATTGCTAATGATTGTTGGGTTATTGGTTCTTCTTTTGACTGTTCTTTGTTTAATATATTTGCTTTTGTTTGCCTGTACAGTTTATTATATTCTGCTAATCTGTAGTTGAAAAGGAGACTGCGGAACAACTCTTACATTTTTCCAGCAGTATCATACTTATGTAATAAATATATAGTTTTTGTAGGCTTTGATTTCAATCTTTTCTCGATTAAGTTCATCTGGCACTAGGCTAACTAACAGAGGCCCAGCATTTATAATCTTCTTAAATTTATCGTCTGTATAAATTTAATAAGCCAATCTGTTTCAGCGTATACCGACTTTAAAGACCAGATATTTTCTCATTTGATGATAGCATATTTTAAATCAGGATCAAGTATGCCAGCAATAAAGTCCTTTAGCTGGTTGATAGATTTGGTTTCTTATATTGGTCTAGTTGGTACTAAAGCGCGTTTATAATAACCAGTTGGTGTAAATTCGAGACTGTAAACACTCCCAACATTTGCAATGTGTCAAAGTCAATTGTGTCTGCTAGGTCTTTGATTTCAAGGGTAGGAAAGGTTACTGGAATTTTTTGTCCATTCGACAATATTTGTATTTTGTTTTCTCTAGAATAATTGTAAGATCGTCAAAGTCTATAATTTGGTTGTTTGGGTTTGTTATTTTGAAGCAGATACTGTATGATAGTCATGACTTAAGTCACGGTTTTGAGGCCAAAATTTTATTGAAAGTGGATTGCAGCAAAATTCTCTTTGAGTTGATATTATTCTTAACAATGTACTTATAGGAGCTCTGTCTACTAAGTTTTCCGATGTCTTTAGTTGACAGAGGAACACAATCTATTATTAATTTAACAAGTCCATAGGTTTTGTTTCTATAAAGTTTAAATTACTGCCATTAGAGTGGAAAATGAGAATTAATTCATTAGCAGTGAAACCTAGTATTTCTGCCAGCTTTGGTGTGAGAGAAACTGCTGGGCTTTATTGAAACTTAAAGTTACTCTCAAGTTAGCAGGGTTCATATTTGTTTCGAATTTGTTTGGATCGAATAAGGTTTAAACAGTTCTTCAGTCAGTCTGCAGAAGTCATAATAGCCGTCTTGTATACGATGTAGTTTTTTAAAATTAATATGTATCCAGTTGTTGTTTAGATCTTGACTTATATTAACCCATTTTACTGTTTAGAATATTTCATTTAGGATTACTGTAAGATCACTGTTTGTATTGTTAATAGGATGGCATAGTTCAATAGATAATAGATAAATAGTTCAAAAGTTACAAGCATATTTTTAAATATTTTAATAAAATTTATGCATCTTATAAATATAACAAAGCTGCAAAATACACTACAGGGCCTTATTATTATGAAAAATCAGTTGATTTAGCCAAGCTCACAATAGCTGTGAGCCCCCCAAAGTTCATTTTGAAACTAACCCTATTAATATTTTTAATAATTACCTTTACCCAGACTTAACGAATGATTTTTAACTAACCAATGGCTAAACAATAGCGATATGCAGTTCTTTCAAAATCAAGTTAATTTCACCGTTTCATGCGCTACAACCGGATTCAGAGTTTCTTACGTTCATCACCTTAATCATCCAGATCCTTTGTTAAAATCTATTTACCAGTTTCATTTATATTATCAAGTGAGACGGGTCTTGTCTGATCTTCAGGTACCGTTGCCCACAGACAAAAGCTTTAATCCCTTTAGTAATGGCTTTGACAAGAAAGCATTTCAAAGGTGAATTCGAAACTGATTCCAAAATGACTTTAGTTAAAAACTAGACCACAATCATAGAATGGGAACTTTTTATAGATACCCTGTGGGTAATTTATACACATGGCTTTACGTACCGGGATTTACAAAATTTAGTCGCAACAGTCAAGTACCCTTACTTTATATCAGACAAAATCATGCTAAAGCATAGAGTACATTTATCTTAAAAACGTCAAGCAAAGTTACACAAAGTGGAGTAGAAAGGCTGAATGAATCTATTCGCACTTATGCCTGGTTGGTTCTTGGGTCACATGCACAAACATGCAACAATATTATAGGGGAGGGTACTAGCTTTGATTCCAAGAAGCAGTTTTTACTTAATGTCAAAGATTCCATTAATTCGGCAGTTGATTTGCCTGTGAGTATCAAAAGATATCAAAACATTAAAGTACGTTAGATCAAAAGTAGATTATGTAATTGGTTTAGGATTGTATATGTTGCCCTCCGACCTTCAACTTCGCATAGGAACAATATCAAACTACAATAACAATATTGTTATCGCCTACCCCCAATTTTATATTGGATACAAACCTACTGTGAATGAACATGGTTTAACTCCACAACCACCTCCGTTAATATTATCTCCACCATCTCCACAACAATTACCCCAACAGACTGAACCAACGGTCATTGTGTCATGAACTGGCTAGTTTTAACTCTGCCTATTACTATTCAGCCTCGTGTAGTAATTGTAACAGTAGAGAGTTAAGGTATTACACAGCAGCAATTAAGGAACACAGCAAGCCACACACAGCGCAGCGAGTCAGCACTTGAGCTTTGAATCTGACCGTTTTAACCAATCAGAAGCAGGCTAAGTGGGTAGAGCAGTTCTGACTGTGTCAGATCTTAGCGCAGTTTGAATCAGTCGTGTGTGAGACGAGGTAGAGTCAACATCTCCACAGCTAGAGAAATCTCTTCACTCATAGACCAGGAAGCAGGACTTAGGAATCTTAGAATTCTCTCAAGTCATCACGGGCCTGAACTTGTCAAACAGGTAAATGAACACCCTTCTGTTTCATCGTGATATATTTATATTATTGTGGAAATTATGTTTGTGGAATTTGCTATGCATAAATGTGAATTGTTAATCCGAATTTGCGTGACCATGTGGAAAAGCCGAACACGTGGCGAAACACGACCGGTTGCGCCGCCATGTTGCATACCATACGGAACCACTGTTGTTTAACTTATATGTATGTTTGCAGACCAGTGGCTGTACCACTGAATGTTTATAATATTATTAATTCTGTATGTGTATAGTTAGCCACGATTTATATTTATGTATGTATAGGAATTTAGAGTTGAGATTCCAGTGGACCCCGGAAGTAGCAGAATGTTCGTCGCTTATGTATAGAGATGTGGAGCTATCACTGAGGGCTACTTTGGCTTTCAGTGAGACGCTCTGCACAAACCGATTATTCAGGGTTGTGCAGAATTTCGTCTCTTATATTACAGACGAGCAGGCGAGCTATCCTGTGTGCCCCACTCCACAGAAACGACAAGTTGGTTGAGGAGCCTCTGCCGCACAAGTCGGAAAGAGCTACCCGGAAAAACACCCTGTCAGACCCCACAGCGTGGCAAGGGAACCCAACTACACAACGACAAAGGTTGTACCAGAAGCTACCTCACAGAAGGACTTCGCACGCACCATCTAGCAGTTAAGTGTAACAACAAAGGTGCACTTAAACTGATCATAACAGGACCACAGTAGTCCAACTCTTCAGAAACTGTAAAACGGACCACAGTAGTCCAAATCTACATGAGATATAATAGCAAGTGCCCGAGGAAGAAAAACAGCTGCCTAGACTATCAGCGATCGAACTATTAGCAGTGACTGAGACTTTTTAAGTTAGATTAGTACTTAGAGAATCTTGTATAGAGTAGAAGAAATAAATGTGTGATTTTAACTGTTATCAAGTGGCTGGACTACATATGATTCATAGCTGTGTGAAAGCTAGTGTGACAGTAATCTTTTACCATTTTTCTATCTATCTCTGTACCCCAACCTTAACACAGAACGAGCTAAACAAATAAATTTATTAAAGTAATTCATAGGGTGACTTACTAGCAGTTCCCACCGAATAAACGTGAGGGTCCATAATTCCATTGTGCAGAGCCCATAAACCCCACGTGACACATTGATCATGGGGTTTGGCGTCTAACACTTACAGGAGGTTTGTTGTTAGCAGGGTTATTTGGGATTTATTATTTTCAGTAACAATACCAATAATATTATAAACAATGACCACAGATACTCGGACGCCCAGGCAACAACTGTAGAAGCGGTCGTAAATATCAATGAAAACACAGAACCCAATATACCTGGAAGAGTGTCTAAAAGTTTGTCACCCATATGGTTCAATACATTGTTTCAATAAATTAGCAATGTTTTGTAATGTTTTCTTAATCCAGTCTTTAACTGGTGTTTTATGTCCACCTTAATGCCGCCACTGCTAAGGCCTACTGTTTTAGTCAAAGCTAAGATTAGTGTACTTATAGCTGAGCGTTCATGCAGTATAAATATCGGGGAGCCTCTTTTGAATCGTCTATTTTACATCCAAGTTTAAGTTCAAGTCATCAGCCTCTACTAATTTTCTTTTTGTTTTTCTATTTCTTTGTCGAGCTCATCAAGCTTGGCTAAGTTCAACATTGTCTCCCATCTCACAGATTGTAATGCTTGATACAAACTTTGAAGTTCACACAGAGGTATTGAAGACCAAGGTTGGACTACATTAGTTTCTAATAAGTTTTGTTTTTTACTTCTGTGTTTACTTGTAAGGCAGAATCCGACAATTTATGAAGACCTATCGGTTCTGAATTTGGTAAAGCTGAGTCTATATGTTGCAATGAACTACTGCCTGTTTTCGTCTTGTAGGTTCTAAAAGTCTCAATGATCCTAACACAGTCCCTCAATCGATTGTGGCTCAGTCATCTGCTAAAATTGAAAGGTGTCTGCTAGTTTTGTCGAGGTCCTCATCGTCAAATAGATTTAAACACTTCATCAGTGATTTCACCTCCTTCATCCATTTGTTTTATTTATTTTGTTTAGTTACTTAAAAATGCAGAACTATGGGAGCTTGTTAGACCCTACACGTAGGCTGAGAACATCTTTAGGCCAAAAAGGAGATAGGACTACTGTAATTATTAGGAACAATCTAAGTAGCATATAGCCTAATCAATTATTGACTCACTGTAATATATTTCCTAATCTCAGCACTGATGACCTAATTCTTCCAAGAAGTCCTAAATTGTCTTTTAATATTAGTCTGAATTCTACCACTGACCCTAACACTTTAGTTAACAATCTCGGCAGAACTATAGTTAAAAGAATGGCTATTAAACTTGATGGTCGGGAAATCCAAAGTATCGACAACGCTGGTGTTTTGTTTTGTTACACAGATTTTTGGTTGAGTAAATATGAAAGGGAAGATTTAATTGGTCAGGGGATTCAAACCTCCAATGTGGCAAAACTTCGAATCAAAGCTGGTGATGCTTCTGATGATGAACGAAAGGAAAATGTAATAGCTGCGGTATACAAAAACAGGCTTTATTTTCCACTTGATTTTGAACTGTTACATAGTCATTTGCCATTCCATCATGGATCATTTAATGACAGGTTGTCTTATGAAATTATTTTCAATGATTACTCACATGTAATAATTAGTTCTGACAAAACCGCTAGCTATACTGTGTCAGGTATTGCACTTGAATAATATGAAATAGTCACGCATTGTGAACTCAGTACGATGATCAGAAATCAATACTACAAACTAGCAATTTACTATGACAGGATCCTGCATTATAGGCAGTTTAATAAAGACCTACAAGAACCCATTTAGGTTTTGCGTTTTGCGGATGACGTTTGTGTATTGGCTGGAGTGGGGCGGAAGCTTGGGCGGCTCGTGCGGAAGCTTGACACCACCTCCGGGGCCTATTATTATTATTATTATTATTATTATTATTATTATTATTATTATTATTATTATTATGATTGGGGATTTTTATAGCGCACTTATCTCGCTATACTAGACCAGACTCTATGCGCTGGCCGATACAGGATCTAACTCAAACCGCCCGAAACGCCCACCCGCAGCCTTTGGGAACATGGTCTGAAGCCTGGATAACTGAGCACTATCCTGGCCAGCCAGGGATGGGGAGAAGGACCAAGTGCATGCTGGGTGTGTTCTTGTTACTGACACTCACACGTCTAGGACATGAGCGTCAGGATCATTAAAGTCCGTTTTGATGGAATGTATGTGACACACCGACTAGACCTTGTTTTATACACTCATCCAAAGGAGTAGGAAATGGGAGTAAAGTGTCTTTCCCAGGGACACAACACAATGGCCCGGACAGTGCTCGAACCCAGGACCTTCAGATCCGCAAGCCAAAACGCTACCATTAGACCACCGTGCCTCTCTATGGGGTGGAAGTAAGTGCAGAGAGGGCCAGAATGATGACCAGAGGCACTAATGGCATCAGCATGGACATCAAAGTCCAAGGCCAGTCCCTCAACACGGTGCATTGCTTCAAATATTTAGAAGCCATTGTATCAGACAATGGATCCTGATGGGAAGTCCTCTCCAGGATTGCACGGATGGCTGCTGCTCTGAAAGGGTTGAAGCCCATTTGGAAAGACAGAACCATCGGTCTACATTCCAAGGTGGGGCTGCTGCGCTCCCTTGTCATCTCCATATTCCAATACGCTTGCGAGACATGGACCCTCACAGCAGACCTACAACGAAGAGTGCAGGGCATGGAGATGGGATGCTGGTGGAGCCTTCTGGCCATTTCCTGTGCCCAGCACATCTCCAACGGCGAAGTCCGACAGACCATCACACGGGCCGTTGGACAACACGGAGGCATGCTCGCAATGGTGAGGAGACGGAGACTCCGATGGCGTGGCCATCCTGCAGAGCATGGTGCGGGGAGGCAGGGAGGGGAGGGAGATGTAGAGAGAGGTGGGAGGACAACATTCGAGAGTGGACTGGCTTGACATTGAGCGAGGCGATGAGGGTTGCCGGGGATGGAGAAAGATGGAGTGCGCTGGTTAAACGATCATCTGTGATGCCCCTACGACCTTCGAGTTACCGGATAGGATAGGATAGATCTGCCGTGAACTGACAAAACCGAGCAAGTCCACAAAACCTACTTTCGAGAAAATCGACGTTTTGTGTTGCGCTATATTACGCGATCGTTTCTGGAAGTTTAAGGGCATATTATAATGCAATTCCTCGATTTAAGAGTGCATACCTTGAATGTTAAAGAAATTTTTGTTAGATTTGATGTTTTAAGACTATTTGTGGACTTGCTTTGTTTTGTCAGATTATTCTTGAGATAGATCTTTGTTGAGAACATGACAAAACCAAGCAAGTCACCCGCTTGGTTTTGTCAGTTTATTATTGAATTAAATCCTTGTTAAAAAAATTCACAAAACCAAGTAAGTCAAATCCGCTTGGTTTTGTCAGTTTATTATTAAGTAAATCCTTGTTTTCAAAATTCACCAAACCAAGTAAGTCCCATAGGCCGTTTCGTTTCTTTGTTAAAAAGTCTGACGAGATGAGTCACATAAGTTGGGTTTTGTAAGATGTGGGTGCGGCAGTTACAGTGAGTGTATATGTGTACCCGTTTATTGTTTTTAGCCATTCTTCACTTAATATTCCTGGGTTGGTATGCAGGAGTCATGGGTTTTTTTGCTCTCCCTTCAAAATAATATTAGATGCAGCCAATTTAATTTTACAAAATACAAAACTATTTTCCTTTCAGTTTCCTATTGTAGCGATCTTCCTGCCTTTACACCACGTGTATGTCTTGTATTTTGTTGCCCTTGTTGTGTGTCTGTAATATATTTGTTGCTGTTTGTTTGTGGGTTCGGGCACTGAATAGAATAGGCCCAACGTTTACCGGCGTGTCGTAAGAGGCGACTAACAGGGGTAATGTTAGCACGGCATCACTGGGCTAAAGTCTTCTGCACAGAAGTCACCGGCCAGGGCGAGGAACCTCACGCTGCTACAGGTTCAACGACCACGTGCTCAGGGCCAAGGCGAGCCACACTGTATTCGTGGATTTCGGTTGTGCCCAACAGCCTGGAGAGGATTGGGCACCGCCAGGTCCTTTTTTGCCCAAGACACACTACATGCATGATGACACTATCCACTAATTCCATACCGGATAGGTCGTCGCCCGGCTCAAGGACCGCGCCTTCCGTTGGCCACCAGGACGGAGGTGTTAAGTATGCTACTGATGGACAATTTAGCAAGATCCGCACGAGAAACAACATCGTCATAGGAACCTGGAATGTCAGGACCCTGACTGCAAAAGGAAAATTAGAAGAACTTGCCCACGAGTTGGACCGCTATCGATGGAACGTTCTAGGCATTAGCGAACTGCGCTGGAAAGGCCTAGGTGAAACAACGACAGACAAAGGCCACAAGCTCTATTTCAGCGGTAGAGATGACAGGCACGAACACGGCGTTGGATTCTTGGTCCACAAGAACATTCTAGCCACTGTCATGGGTTGCCGCCCAGTCTCCAGTAGACTCATTACCCTCCGCCTGAGAGCAGCCCCTTTCAACATCACCATCATCCAGACCTATGCCCCAGCATCAGACTATGACGACAGCGAAGTGGAGGATTTTTATGAAAATATACAGGCGGTCCTTGACCAAGTGCCGAAGAAGGACATAGTCATAGTGCAAGGCGACTGGAATGCCAAGGTTGGCCAAGATGCGCACCACAACTGGGGAGACACATGTGGACCCCACTGCAAAAACGAGACAAATGACAAGGGTCTGAGATTCTTGGAGTTTGCCAGATACAACAATCTGGTACTGGCAAACACGCTTGGTCTCCACAAAAACTACAGACGATGGACATGGCACAGTCCCGGGGGGAGCATCACAACCAAATAGACTACATCATGGTCAAGAAACGCTTCAGATCAAGCATCAACATTGGCAGGACACGCACTTTTCCAGGAGCAGACATCGGAAGTGACCACGATCTCTTGATGATGTCTTTCCGGCTCCACTTGAAGAGAGTAAATACTGCACTAGACTGAAGTTCGACCTGGACAAACTGCAAGACCCGGAGGTGGCAGAACTATTTCAGGCCACAATTGAAGGGAAATTTGCACTACTGCTCATTTTGGGGGCTGGTGAAGTAGATGTCAACACCATGACCACCACCTTCAACTCAGCTGTGACAGATGCCGCCTCTGAGATCCTTGGCAAGCACCCACCAAAGAAGAAGCCGTGGATCACACCTGAACTTTTGGATCTGTGTGATAAACGAAGAGAGATTTAAAAAAAGAAAGAAAAAGAACACCTCACAGGGAGCTGATGTCTACCGAAAAATCAACAATGACATCCGAAAAGGCATGCGCACAGCAAAGGAGAACTGGATAGAAGATCAATGCCAGGAAATAGAGAACAGTCTGAACAAGAACAACAGCAAGAAGGCCTACCAGACTGTAAAGCGGCTGACAAGTTTCAAACAGCCCAAAGTCTCCACGATCCAAAGCAAGTCTGGCATATGCCTTACAGAAGAACAAGAAGTCTTGAACAGATGGACAGAGTACTGCTCTGACCTTTACAACCATACACCAAATGGAGACCCATCAGTTCTAGCATGTCCCGAGAACAGAGAAGAAGAAATCCTCCCAATTCTCCGGGAAGAAGTTGAGGCAGCAGTGCAATCGCAAAAGAAAGGGAAGTCAGCGGGAGTGGACAACATACCCGCGGAACTGCTACAAGCAGGAGGAAAAGCGATGATTGATGCCCTCACCATTATCTGTAACAAGATCTGGCAGAGTGGAGAGTGTCCTATACCATGGGCCCAGTCGTCGCTTTTCATCACTCTTCCCAAAAAAGGTAACCTTCAGGAGTGTGAAAATTACCGCACCGTCAGCCTCATCATCCATCCCAGCAAGGTCCTCCTGAAAATATTACTCAACAGGTTGAAACCCCAAGCTGAACAAATCATAGCTGAAGAACAAGCAGGATTCAGAGCGCGAAGTACCACTGAACAGATTTTCAACCTCAGAATAATCTGTGAGAAATACCTACAGCACCAACAACATCTATATCATGTGTTCATAGACTTCAAGAAAACGTTTGACCGAGTCTGGCATGCAGCTCTATGGGCAACAATGAAAGCGTACAACATCAGACCTAAAATTATTGAAGTCATCAAAAACCTGTATGACAAGGCTACCAGTGCAGTCCTCCACAACAGCGCCATCGGGAACTGGTTCAGAACAAAAATCGGTGTGCGTCAAGGATGCCTACTCTCTCCAACACCCTTCAACATCTTCCTAGAGCGCATCATGTCAGATGCTCTTGCAGATCACGAAGGCACAGTCAGCATAGGGGGTAGAGCAATCTCCAATCTTCGTTTTGCGGATGACATTGATGGATTAGCTGGAGAGGAACAAGAACTTGAACAGCTGGTACAGAAGCTTGACACCACCTCCAAAGCTTGTGGAATTGTAATAAGTGCAGAGAAGACCGAAATGATGACCAACAACACCAATGGCATCAACACGAACATCAAAGTCCAAGGCCAATCCCTCAACACAGTGCATAGCTTCAAATATTTAGGAGCCATTGTATCAGACAATGGGTCCCGACAGGAAGTCCTCTCCAGGATCGCACAAACAACTGCTGCCCTGACAAGGTTGAAGCCATTTGGAAAGACAGGACCATCATTCTACATTCCAAAGTAAGACTGCTGCGCTCCCTTGTCATCTCCATCTTCCTATATGCTTGCGAAGCATGGACCCTCACAGCAGATCTACAACGAAGAATACAAAGCATGGAGATGAGGTGCTACAGAAGACTTCTGGGCATTTCCTATGCCCAACACATCACCAACGACGAAGTCCGACAGACCATCACACAAGCCATTGGACAACACGATGACCTGCTCACAGTGGTGAAGAAACGGAAACTCCGATGGTATGGCCACGTCACCAGATCATCAGGCCTTGCAAAGACTATTCTGCATGGCACAGTGCAAGGAGGTAGAAGAAGAGGGAAACCGAAAAAGAGGTGGGAGGACAACATTCGAGAATGGACTGGTTTGACACTGAGCGAAGCCATCAGGGCTGCTGAGTACAGAGAGAGATGGAGTATGCTGGTTAAACGATCATCTGTGGTGCCCCTACGACCTCAGGGTTACGGGACAGGATAGGATAGGATAAGATAGGATAGGATAGGATAGTTTGTTTGTTTGTTTCCACACCTCGTGGAAGTGCCGCGTAGGCGGAAGATCTACAGGATCCTTCATGGTGGGCAGGAAAGTACATGAAGAAAACTCTTTTTCAAAAAGCTGAACACAACCTTTGCTGACCGAAATTTCGTCATCATTTTCACAGGAAAATAATATTGCACAGCAGCAATAACATGGATTCTCACTGGTCCACTTCATCTTAAGGCGCTTTCTCATTGGTCGGGAGGACTTACTTTTCTTTGTCAGTTTATTGTAGAAAATGACGTCATCATGCCAACTCGAGCATCAGCCAGAGGATCGCCGAAACAAAATCGCAGGGGACTTGCTTGGTTTTATCAGTTTATTCCCCCACTTAAATGTTTTTTAACAAGGACTTACTCTATGATATCTCCAAATCTAAACATAGTTCGGATTTGATTTTTACAGGTAAGATGCGTCATTCTCTTGCAAGTTTGATGGCGCAAAAAACTCATTTTCGACCTTAGGTGGACTTACTCGGTTTTGTCAAATCACGGCAGAGATGTAGGTATTAGTGTTTGGCAACTCACACAAAAATATAACTCTATTTTAAAGGACTTCCGGGAACAGTTAAAATCTGTCATTTTAATTTATAATAAAGA
>JBAHVR010000193.1:0-125000 GCA_036898135.1 Oncomelania hupensis
AACACTCTCCCACACCCTGGAATCAATACACCACGTCCACCAACCAATCACGTATAGACACGGTCAACGGTCCAAGCAATTTCTCTGGTGTCTTGCGTAACAGGGCAGGCCTCGTCTCGGTTCCTAGTATCTTAGCTGGGCTGGGAGCGAATGGGAGCATTCTGATTGGTCGACGCGTTACAAAATTCGACGCATGCGCACAGTGCTATCATAGTATTTTTAGGGTTTACCTTCGTAAGGGTTAGGGTTAGGGTTTGGGTTAGAGTTAAGAGTTTAGGGTTAGGGTTTGGGTTAGGGTTAGGGTTATGACGCCTAAGAACTTCGTGAAAAAGCCGGCCCGACATGACCTGGCGCATGCGCAAATACGCTCGGATAAACTGGGAGACCCGGAACTTGAAGGATGTGACACCGGCATGCTGCTAAGAGTGGTGGTCAAATTACTGTATAACATTGTAGCACGTATGGAATTCCCTTTATAAAATATTTATTTGCGATATTTTTGGTTTTTTTTTTTAACCATTTTCATATAAATAATCTTTATATAGAAGCATATTTTCTCAATAATCATTTGTTTACAAACAATATAAGATTTCTTAAAATAATAAATTTTCTCCGTAAATAACTTGTTATTTACCTAAACAATACATTGTTTAGGTACATAAATCATGATATAGGTAGATAAAGCCTTGTTGCTAAATAAACAATTATTTACCGATACATAATGCATTATTGAGCAGATTGTGTTAAATAATGTATTATTTAAAAATGTTTATAAATAATTATTTGTTCACCTATATAATGCATTACTTAGCCGAATTGGCTAAAATAAAGTATTATTTAGAAGATGTTGCTAAATAATGCATTATTTACATAAACAATTCATTGTTCAGGGACTCCAATTTTCATTATTTAGAGGATACCACTAATTTGAAGATAAAACGTCTGTAACCACCACCACCCCCCCCCCTCTCTTTCCGCCTTCCCTCGCCCTCCTCCCCTTCCCCGCCGAACACAAACGAAAGGTCAAGTTCAGTTTTGTGCGAGTGTTCAATTTTTTAGCATCTCCGTCAGAAGAAACTTAAAAAGCTTTCTTTTTGTATTTATTTACCCCCCAAAATGTTGAGACTGTGTTTCTGTTTGTTCTTTTGGAATGAATTATATTTTAATTTCAAACGGAAAGTTTCAGTTTATTCAAAACTATTATACGAAGAATGTGCAGGTCGGACTGACAACAAACACGCCGATAGTACTCTGAAGGCAAGGACGCCAATGCAGAAGTAATTATGGATCCCTATTTTCCGAAGCCGTTGCCGTTGCATTTTCGTATATTTTTTCGTATATTAACACTGTTGCGAATCAATTAAAAATAGAGTGAAATAAAGCAGTTGCCACATTTTAAATCGAAACACAGCGTAAAATCACCATTTTGCAATTTCGTTTGTTTGTTTGTATGTTTGTATGTAGATTATAGTCACACGACACTTTCGCATATAGGTGACTACTGGACCGATTTATACTGACACCAGCGGGCCAGTTGTTGGTAAAGGGGAAAACAATATGATCACACGTTGACCAATCCGGGATTCGAACCAGCGACCTTTCGGTTACTAGCAAGACGCTCTTACCAACTGAGCTACCCGGCCCCTCTTTGCAATTTCTTTATCACTACCACATATAACCTCACAGTAATACGACGACATGTATCTGCGAATCCCCGAAATAATGAAAAAATTGCATTCCCTAAACAATGAATTAATTACGTAAATAATGCAATATTTAACAACACCTTCTAAATAATACATTATTTAGCAAATTCTGCTAAATAAAGCATTATATAGGTAAACCAAGGACTACTATATTATTTAATACAATCTGCTAAATAATGCATTATATAGGTAAACAAATAATTATTTAGAAACATTTCTAATTAATATATTATTTAATACAATCTGCTAAATAATGCGTTATATAGGTAAATAATTCTTTATTTAGCAGCAGTGCCTTATTTACCTATATCATGATTTATTTACATAAACAATAAGTTATTTAGGGATTTCAAAAAATATTATTGAGAGAAATACATGTTTAATTGTGCTATAAATAGCCAGGATGTTGGCTTTAATGGCATATTAACTTTGTCTATTAGCACTCCTTCGAGGTCTACTCTGTGGCTTTATAAAGGTCCTGACGTTCCTATATCTAGGAATACGGTGAGTGTCAGTTACACAAATACACCAGCACTGGGTCCATCCTCCCCTACTTCCGGTCACCTAGGGTTTTGCTCAGTTGCCTGGGGGCGTTAGATTAGACGATCCACATAAATCATCAAATTGGCGCTTCGGGCGGTTGGGTTAGATTCTGTTTCGACCAGCGCCTTGAGCAGCTCTTGAGCTAGAACAGCGCTATATATGAACAAATAGTACATTATTTGTTGTTGTTGTTGTTGTTGTTGTTGCTGTTTGTAGATTATAGTCACACGACACTTTCGCATATAGGTGACTACTGGACCGATTTATACTGACACCAGCGGGCCAGTTGTTGGTAAAGGGGAAAATAATATGATCACACGTTGACCAATCCGGGATTCGAACCAGCGACCTTTCGGTTACTAGCAAGACGCTCTTACCAACTGAGCTACCCGGCCCCTCTAAGTACATTATTTATTTCGGAGTTCTCTTATATAGCGCACTTCCAACCCCAGCTGAAGACGCTCGCTACTGTGTCGCAAGTTAAGCACCGTCCAGTGCGGTTAGCACTTGGATGGGTGACAGCAAAACGTGAAGCGACAAAGAACAACGCCTCCAGTTGACTCAACTGGGACTGAGTACCTACTCTCTTAAGGGTGGGGAAGGTAAAGCAGCGAGGGAGAGAGATGGGCATCACCCTCGTTACGCTGGCCCAAGATAAGTGTGATCTCCAACATCACGCTCCCCTACGGCCACAAGGCTATGGGACTACCTTTACCTTTACCTTATACTGTAGGTTTACATTCGGGAGAATTTAACAAGAGAATAAACAAGAATGAGGAGTTCAAGGGATTCTCTTTAATTCCTTTGGAAGTAAGGGTTATCATTTTACTTTGAAGGATGGCGAGTCCGGCTTTTTAATAAATTGCCGAAATTGCCAAGAGCTTTATAATTACGCGTTATCAATAAAGTTCAAAGGTGAAAACTCTTTACTCTCATCCTGTCCAAGAAATGACATGGCATTACATGGCGTTTCCATCCCACTCTCTGCCTTTAACGTGGTTTAACATGCGCCTTCAGGCAAAGACTAACAGCCCTACAAATTAGTTTGAAACCAGACCGTCCTTTCAACTAATGATCACTGTAAAGAGAGGGACGACAGTGGGAGAGAGAGAGATATGATGCTGCTGCTGCAGTTTATTATCCCTTTTTATCGGGAAACTCTGGGCCGCCTCCCCCGGCCGGGGAAGGCGTAGTCGCAGCCAGTGGCGCGCCCAAACCCTACCTACCTAACATTATTTTGTGAATTTTTGAAATTTTTTGCTGAGGGAGCAAACCGGAGTACCCGGAGAAAACCCCCGAGACGTTGCCCGAGTCGAAAGTAAATAATATTCGGAGAAACATAACGCCCAGGTGCTGGCTCGAACCCACACCTGTCAGGCACCATTGGTTTCTGGCTTGTGGACAAGGCAAGTTAGTCCCGCCTTAGCCCACTTGGCCACAACGCTCGATCGTTGATGATGGTGATGATAACGATGATGATGATGATGACGATGATGTGATGATAATGATGATGATGATGATGATGATGATGATGATGATGATGATGATGATGATGATGATGATGATGATGATGATGATGATGATGATGAAACATAATTACAGATAAAGAAAAAGGGGAAAAGGGAGGTTGATTGTGGAATTGAGTGTAGACCAAAACAGAGAGAGAGAAAGCGCGCGCGCGCGCACACACACACACACACACCTACACACACACACACACACACACAAACTTGCACAGACACCGTTATTTGGACTTTCCTCAAACGCCACATAGGCCTACGTTGTGTGGACAATGGGTCGTTCTACGACCCCCTTTTTAAGTACTTTTAAGTGTTCTAACCCTAACCCTAACCCTAACGGATCATTAAATGGACGTCCCAACAAGGAGGTCTGTCCAAAGAACGTATGTAGATGTGCACTAGTTTGTCCAAAGAACGCCGTGTAAACATGCGCACACACACACATACACACACACACACACACACACACACAAACACACATTTAAAATTTAAATTAACCTGGGTGGAAAAACAAACTACGTCGCTACAGGTGGAGGAGGAAAAAAAAGAAGACGAAACAGAACATATAAATAACGAGAACATCATCAACGCACATTTGTACATCTTTAAACGTCAACTCAAAGGCGCAGGAACTGCACCGAGGCAGAACTGGGAATTGAACCCTTGCCAGACGAATGTATACATGTACACTTTGCGAGAAAGGGGGTGAGGGTGGGGGGTGCAGGGTGGGAAGAGGAGAGAGTTGAGAGAGTGAGAGTGTCGTAAAGAATACTGAAGTGTCCTAGGACATTTTAAAGAGACTCAGCCTATTTTCATTTTATGGCTTTGCTGAAAACGATAATCAACCGACTTTCGTCCTGCAGTGCCAAAAATACTACCCCTCTTTGGGGCAATTCCAAGGATTTGTTTGGTTTAAGCATAATTGTACCCAAGAAACGAGTAAAACATTACATAGAAAGCATAATGTGCACACACGAACACAAAAGTTATTAAATAAGTGCTACCCCTAATTTGTGTTTCGCGAAAATGAGTTTACCCTAAAATCCGCATGTGTTATTATATTCGTTGCTTAAACCCACCGCCAAAGGGGGACTTTTGGATTTCTGATCTGTGTATGTAAACGTAACACTGTCCCTGTTTACAAAACTCCAAGGCAATGCCAGAGGAGCGACCTCAAACTATAGTTTCGAGGCTGGGTCGCTCGACTCGCTCAACACGTTTCCTCGATGACATTCCAACGAAGCGTTTGTTTGAAAATAGTTTACTCTGTAAAGAACGTTTTTGTAACGTTATACTGCGCCCCAATGCGCCGGGCGGTTTGGTCGAGGCCGTTTTATAACGCTACGCCATATAGATGGCTCTGAGATACTATCCTATGCATAATTCACGGCGATGCTGTTTTTAGTCACATGCCGCAAGCTGTTACGCACAAATAAAGGGCATTTTATTGGTCTATGTGTTACAACTTTTTTTTTTCCATTGACACTATACTTTAAAAAGAGGTATCTTTGGTAGTGTGCCTGTGAGTGTGTGAACGTGTTTATTTGAATCTTTCATCAGCTATTTAGACAGAATAGCCTGGACGTTTAATCGTGCTACTGGGGCGACACGAGGGTCTTGGTTCATCATTACAACGAGTCTTTACCGAAACGATGTGCAAAGGGTCAAAATGGCAGAAAGCCGACGCGATGCGTGTCTCTTGAAAACATGATTTCTCAACGCGGTCTGGAATAGATCTCAAAAGTTATTTCCATGCCAGAAAAGAAAATCTACAGACTGAACTGTTCGATACGGCTTTGTTCCACTCTCTAGTACGTTTTCTGTACACGGTAAAGTGCCGCCATCATAAAAATTATGCTTATCAGTTAGAGACTTATAATCCCAAAGAAAAACATGAAGCTGACTGTCGTCTGACCTGTGGCCGAAGTCTAAGATTCGTCTTGTGTGCTAGTAGTACACTTTTCTACAGCCTGACTTCACTTCATCTATCGTGTTCATAATTATCTCCAGCACGATAATAGGGCAATTATTCATTACCGCTGTAGCTTAAGGCCGTTTACAAGGACTCTTCTTCTGCACGGGCATAATGAAATGTGTCTTCATGTTTGCCCGGCCGGACATGATGAAAACCAGTAGTAAAACATCATAGGATTTTTTCTTTCTGGTAGGCAGAGGGAGGGATGTAAGGAGGGAATATTATTTGTCACTTTTGAGTGCGAAATTCTTGTTGCCTTCTTAACGAAAGAGCGGCAACCGCAGAGCACCCGCCATCCAGGACGAGAGGCGAATTGTGGGGCCTGGTGTCTGTCACGAGCCAATTTCGTATCCGCAAGTACAGTGTATGTTCATTATGCAGTGTGCATAGTTTTGACCGTGTTTGCTATTGTAGAGAATAGGTTCTGTCGAGTTGCACGTGCGTTTTTAGAGTGCGGATTTAGTAGGCCTAATATAATATGCGGTGAGCGTTATATTTGGGCGTGTATTTTTGTAAGTTAATTTTTGATTGGATTGTCATAAGGATTTCTAGTTTGTAACATACTCGTATAATAGGTTAGAACGAAAAGGGGGTTAGATGCCAGCTAGCGTTCAAAGGGTGTGTACGGAGAGCATAGACCTTAGTGAAAACTCTATTGTTTTTCTTTGGATGACGATGTGTGTGGTTGCTGGGTTGCGACTCCATCGTGAAAAGCTGTTGCTGCAGTTGTTTCCTCTCTGGCCTCACGAGTTGGGTGGTAGGTTGAGAACCTTTCTTTGACGCTGTTGGTTGTGCGTTTGAGGGTGAATGTATTTCAGTTTCTTTGGTTTATTTTGGTAGGTGCTCTGTTCAATGGCACGTTGGGTGGGGAGTGGGGGGGGAGTATCATTTTCATAAATATATACGTATGAATGGCTGTGCAGCAAGTACGAATGTCATTACGAATACGTATATTATTTGTGTACAATAATTTAAGAATAAATGAAAAGGGGAAATCGTTGAGGTTCTTCGAGCATCAGTTTTAAATTATATGTGGTAGCTGAGGATAGGCTAGTGTTGTTTCAGAACTCTATTGCATCACTGAGACGCTGGCGTGCTCCGCCATTATTTCTGAGCTGGGTGAACTTTCATACTGAGGGAAGATGTCTGGAAGTGGTTTGACCTGGGGGCTTTCCTCTCTCCATTACCACGTCAACGCTTACCTCCCTTGAGCCAGCCTACCATATCCTTTTTGTGTGTATGATTAATTTCAGCAAACAAATGAACTTTCAAGTCGATACTTGCAAAACATACCGTGTTAAAATTCTGGAGGAGACAATTCTTTGACTGATCAGTGTAACGAGTGCGATACTTGCAATTATCATTCGGACCTTATTGACTCGAGCAAAAAATTAAATACAAACTTATGTGCAAGAACTGAGAACGTTTCAGCTGGAAGACTCTTTGAGAAAATGCCTTGTGAAGATGACTAGACATTAGCAAGGATTAAAAGAAATTGATACAGTGCAGAAGAATTATTGGATGTTTATTAATATCGTGCTGTAACATATTTACTAAATATTGTTTCCCTTTTCCACTGGACTATCGTTTGAGTTTATCTTTCTCTCATTCCCATAATTATTAGTTTGAGTGTAAGTTAGTATAAAAGAGTGTCGTATGTAAGCGTATATGAGTTGTCTGTCATTGAGCATTAATAAATGTTTAAATGAAAATTGTTTCCAGTGTGTGGTGTTAGTGGGTTAGCTAGTGAGTGTGGGTGTTGGGAGGGACATACACACGCTCCCCCTCTGGGACGTGACACTGGTGGAGATGCAGGGTACGACTTGGTAGGTAGAGGGTTAAGCTTTGGGTTAGTTAGAGTGTAGTGTTGTGGTGTGCATGATAGCTGATCGGAGACAGTTGGAGTGTGCCGGGCGTGTTAGTTGGTCTTACGTAGGGAAGAGAGGGGTTGCTTCCTCGCCTGTCAGCTCGTGGGCGCCAGCGGGTTGTAGCTTCCTTTGGCATAGTCTTGCTGCTCTCTTGTCAACTGTTAGGCGGGGTTGGTAGGGGAGAACAGTTAAGTGGTATATATATATTAGTAAAGTAGTAGTGTGCACTTAGCAGTTCGGTGTTTGGTTGTCATGGCTGATCGCCAGCTGAGATCAAGTACTCGGGAAGTAGCGACTAAGATTAGCTCCGCCGAGGGGACTGGCATTGATTTCACGACCGCGTCTACTCCCACTCGAACTACGAGTTCGGTTGCTTTTACTAGCATAGCATCAGGGTTTAGCACAACTGTGTCTACCACTAGAGGGCAGGTGAGTTATTCCACTCCATCGCGTTTTCAGATGGCGGCTAGATTTCCCACCTCGAGTGCTACTCGGATGGCTGCACCTTTTGTTTTCCCTTCTACTCCTCCGTCTCCATCAGATGAGTACGCTTCGAGTAGCTATGCTAAATACAAACAGATCGCTGCCGACCTACAGCTACAACCAGCCGAGATGGGGAGGTTCATTATGGATAGCATCAGGGCGGACGAGGAGCGCCGCGAACGGGAGGAGGAACGGCGTGAACGTCGGGAAAGGGAGGATCTAGAGCGCCGGGAGAAGCAAGAACGCGAGAAGCGCAAACGGCAAGAGCGTGAAGAGGAGAGGAAGTTCCGTCAGCAAGAGATGGAATTACTTAAGGAATCGATTTCCGTTGCCAGGGATACGTCGTTAAATACGTCCAATGCGAGTAATCATGGTGATGGGGGTTACAAGGTTCGTCTAGAGGTATTTGATGAGAAGGACGACATTGACCAATTTCTGCTACACTTTGAGAGAGTGGCGACTACACACAATTGGCACAAAGGGACTTGGACTACAAGGTTGGTTCCGCTTCTGAAGGGGACGGCCAGAGAGACGTATTTACGTATGACTCCAGAGGAAGCTGGGGATTTTACGGCACTGAAACAGGCTTTGATGAAGAGGTTCCATCGGAACGCTGAGTACTATAGGAAGCAGTTCCGTTCTATAAGGAAGGAGGCTTCAGAGTCCTTCAGTGAGTTTATGAAGCGAATGAAATCAGTCCTGCAGCGTTGGTTTTGTATTGCTGGCCGAGACATTGAGGACGCTAAGCAAGTCGTGGATGCATTTCTGTTGGAACAATTTATGGACACTCTTTCTCCGGATCTAGATCAGTTCGTTCGTGATCATAGGCCACAGTCAACAGAAAAGGCAGCGGAGCTGGCAGAGCAACATTGTGAAGCCAAGAGAGACGCTAAGAAATCTGCAATTTCGAAGGTAAACGAACGTCAGGGGGGCCAGGGTCCGTGTCAACCTGATAAGACAACAATCAAGCGAGATGTGGAGTGTTACCATTGCCACAAGAAGGGCCACGTCAAGATGCATTGTCCCGAGAAGAGAAAAGAACGAGGAGTCCGAGATGTCAAGATAGGTGATCACAGCCGACCAGAAGTGTTGCTGGGCTGCTGCGACACGTGTGCAGACCAAGTTTTCCAGCCTAAGACAGAGGTTACAGTCAATGGGACACTCGTGCAAGGATTGAGGGACACAGGGGCCGACATGGTTGTTGTGGCATCCAGGTTGGTTCCAGGAGAAGACCACACCGGCAGGAGTGTAATGGTTTCTCTGGCCGACGCTTCCCAAGTCATGGAGTGCCCCACAGGTTGGATTCAACTGGATTCACCGTTTATCAAGGGTCGAGTTGAGGCAGTCGTCATGGAACAGCCTTGTCACGATGTCATTATCGGCAATAGTGTGACGTTTGATACAGGTGAAAGAAGGGCTGTACCAGTTTACTTCAAGCGGGAGTTGTCCGCCGCCGTACAGACGCGTGCCCAAACCCGGAAAGGTGATGAATTAGCTCCCTTGCCGATCGAAGCTGGCGAGAGTCTCGATATCACTCCCGCCAAATTGCAGCGTTTACAGCAAGAAGATGAATCGTTGGAAAAGGCAAGGAAGGCGGACGAGTCCCAGTCATACTTCAAGTTGAAGAATGGCCAAGTGAAGTACCAGACGATCAAGGGCGTCTTACACCGTATCTTTTGTGACATGAAGGGGACATTCAGGCAAGTGTGCGTTCCTAAGATGTTACGGCCTGAGATAATGAGGCTGGCTCATGATTCACCCATGGGAGGACATATGGGGGCGCGTCGTACTCTCAATAGGATCTGGTCCGAGTTTTACTGGCCAGGAATGTCGGCAGAAATTCGTCGTTATTGCCAGTCTTGCGACCGCTGCCATAAGACACAACCACGTGGACGCGTTGCGAAAGTGCCTCTTGGGAAAATGCCTCTGATGGATCAACCATTTCAGCGCGTGGCAGTCGACCTCGTGGGCCCACTCATTCCAGCGTCGGATCAATGCCACCGGTATATTTTAGTCATGGTGGATTACGCCACGAGATACCCGGAGGCGGTCGCTCTGAAAACTATTAGCGCCGAGTCTGTGGCCGAGGGGTTGTGGGAGATGTGGTCACGGTTAGGGATTCCAGGGGAAGTTTTGACTGACAGAGGTACTCAGTTTACATCTGAGGTGATGCAAAAAGTCTACACATTGTTGGCTATAAAGGGCAAGATGACGACACCTTACCATGCCCAGTGCAATGGGCTTGTAGAGAAATTCAACGGCACCTTGAAAGCTATGCTCAGAAAACTCTGCCAAGAGAAGCCAAAAAACTGGAACAGATTCATTCCAGCCTTGCTATTTGCTTATCGTGAAGTGCCTCAGCAGAGCACTGGATTTTCGCCGTTTGAATTGTTGTACGGAAGGGCGGTTCGTGGTCCTATGTCGATA
Source organism: Oncomelania hupensis (assembly GCA_036898135.1). Classification (NCBI taxonomy): domain Eukaryota; kingdom Metazoa; phylum Mollusca; class Gastropoda; order Littorinimorpha; family Pomatiopsidae; genus Oncomelania; species Oncomelania hupensis. The sequence goes on from JBAHVR010000193.1 coordinate 10,523, forward strand.
TTGCGAGACATTTGGACAGGGCGGGTGGAGGAAGGTGAAGTCAAAACTGCATCGAGCTACGTCCTAGATCTTCGGAACAGGATCGAAGAAACTTGCCGCGTGGCACGAGAGAGTTTGGAAAGAGAAGGACAACGTCAGAAAAGTCATTTTGACAAAAGGGCTAAACCTCGCACGTTTGTTGCCGGCGATAAGGTTCTTCTCCTTCTACCATGCAAGGAAAACAAGTTACAAATGTCATGGAAAGGGCCATTCACTGTCGAGGAAAGGATCGGGCAAAGCGACTACCGCATTGACATGAACGGGAAAGGGAAACTGTTCCATGCCAATCTTCTTAAGAAGTACGTAGAGCGTGTGGCTTCCATTGCATTGGTTGAGGAACCTGAAGATTGGGAAGAAGTCAGAATAACTTCTGAATCAATGCCTATCATCCCGCTGGTAGCTCAGGAATCTCATCAGGACGTCAATGTGGATCCAAGGATGCCTGAAATCCACCAAGAAATCAAGGGGCTTGCGAGACAATATGCGGACATTCTGACTGATCTACCACTGCGGACCAACCTTGCAGAGTGCGGCATTCGCCTTGAGCACGACCGGCCAGTCTGCACCAAGCAGTTTCCATTACCGTTTTCCCAACGAGAAATCATCAAGGAAGAGGTGGGTCTAGGTGCAGGACTCCTACAGGATCAAGGGTTTGGATTGCAGCCCATCGCCTCAGCCAGCAAGAAACTGATTCAGCGGAGAGGAACTACTCCACTATTGAGAGAGAATGTCTCGCCATTGTTTGGGGGGTTCAGAAGTTTAGTCCGTATCTGTTCAACCGCCACTTCGTCGTTCAGTGCGACCATCAACCTCTGCAGCATCTACAAAGACAGAAGCAATCTAACCCCAGACTCATGAGATGGGCGATGGTGTTGCAGCCGTATGAATTCACCATTCATGTTATTCCTGGGAAAGAGAATGTTGACTCTGATTTCTTGAGCAGGACAGTGTAAAAGTATACGAGGTTAGGTCTCACAGGAGTCAGGTTTCGAAATCCTGTGGTACTTCTTGCGATAGACGGATTTGGTTCGCGTCAGTTCTTATTTAGTTAAAACTATTGCTTTAACTTAAGGCGTGAGGTATGTCACGAGCCAATTTCGTATCCGCAAGTACAGTGTATGTTCATTATGCAGTGTGCATAGTTTTGACCGTGTTTGCTATTGTAGAGAATAGGTTCTGTCGAGTTGCACGTGCGTTTTTAGAGTGCGGATTTAGTAGGCCTAATATAATATGCGGTGAGCGTTATATTTGGGCGTGTATTTTTGTAAGTTAATTTTTGATTGGATTGTCATAAGGATTTCTAGTTTGTAACATACTCGTATAATAGGTTAGAACGAAAAGGGGGTTAGATGCCAGCTAGCGTTCAAAGGGTGTGTACGGAGAGCATAGACCTTAGTGAAAACTCTATTGTTTTTCTTTGGATGACGATGTGTGTGGTTGCTGGGTTGCGACTCCATCGTGAAAAGCTGTTGCTGCAGTTGTTTCCTCTCTGGCCTCACGAGTTGGGTGGTAGGTTGAGAACCTTTCTTTGACGCTGTTGGTTGTGCGTTTGAGGGTGAATGTATTTCAGTTTCTTTGGTTTATTTTGGTAGGTGCTCTGTTCAATGGCACGTTGGGTGGGGAGTGGGGGGTGTTACGTTGAAACGCGAACGAAAGTATGTCGGAAGCGTGTACGATAGATCTAATCGTTTCGATTTGCAAAGTATTCAATAATGGAGTTTATTTACCTTTGATTTGAGTTTGCATTGTTGTTAGGAGAGGCTTTGTATAACGTTGATAATTTTCGTTGGTCGATATTGTCGGAGAATACTCTGGATTTCCTTGTTTACCATCGATCGAAGGTTCGGGACGATTGTCGAAGTAAGAGAAGGTTCGGGGTATGTGTGGAGAGATGAATGACGTAAGTCAGTGATGACGATCTTTTATTCGATTGGTGGCAGTGCGTCATTTCTACGGTATTCGAAATCTTTCCGGAAAAGAGAGAGATTATAAAATTGTGTGCCGCACTGTTGTTGAGAGATAGTGTTGTTGTTGATAGTGAAGCTGAAGAGTTGCTGTGAAAGTTGTTGAGTTGAGTTGAGAATTGTATGCAGTTGTTGATGTGTGCTGAATAAAAGTGAAAACTTCATACGTCGACTTTATGACTTGTATGCTGTTTGGACGGGTTGCGTGAATAAACGAATCTGAGTTACACAACTATCAGGAATTCAAGCATCGGGGCTGAATCAGATACTGATAGAAAACACCATCATCAAACTGAGTGTAACATTTTGGGGGTCAAGCCGCGATTCACGCCATAGCCAAGGGTTCAACTGCTACAAGCGAGTCAACGTAACGAGAGGCAGTCATCGAGGGTAGCCGCCAACGAGTTGCGTCGAGAGGGGCCAACATACTGGGACTACATCACCGATAGGTTCGGGTTGACTGCAAGGGCGTGTGGTCGCTGAAGAGTTGCTTCGTGAGCGAACAACAGATCAGGACTACGTGGCTGCCGCAGGACTACGTCGAGGGACAGTCTCGGAGCTACATCGCCAGTGTTACAGAGAGCGGCGAGCGGACGTCGCGTCTACTTCAGCACAGGAGCGTATACATCAACACCAGCGTGGTGCAGCGTCGCATACGACGAGGACAGCGGGGCCTGCGTCAGCGAAAGCGACTAGTGACAAGCATCAGCGCTACTGCAGAAAGCGTGCTGTTCTAGAACAGTCTAGAAAGGTACAGCACAGTCAAGAACTTTCCAGAAAAAAAAGAACTCTACAGTCAAGAACTTTCTAGAAAAAGAACTTTCCAGAAAAGAACTTTCCAGAAGCATCAAGATGGCTGACTTCTGGCAGAAAGGGGTTGAACTGAATCTAAAAGGCAAGCAGCTGACGGAGTACGTCAAGTCTCAGGAGAGAATACGAGAAAGAGAATTGGAAGAGAAGCGTCTAGAAAAAGAAATAGAACTAGAACAGAAGCGTCTAGAAGTAGAAGAGCAGCGTCGCCGTGAAGAACGAGAATTAGAAGAGCAGCGTCGCCGTGAAGAACGAGAATTAGAAGAGCAGCGTCGCCGTGAAGAAAGAGAATTAGAATTGAAGCGTCTGGAAATTGAACAGCAGCGGCAAGAAAGAGAAGAGCAGCGTAAAGAAAGAGAAGATGAGCGCAGGCGTGAGGAAAGAGAAGCTGATCGGCAGTTCCAACTAGAGTTGGCGCGCATCCAGCAACAGCAGCATGCGCCACAAGTTATCAGTGACAACACGGCTCCAAAATTGCCAGCTTTCGTCGACGGGAAGGACCAGATTGACAGTTATCTGGCGAGATTCGAAAGGTTCGCTGAAAGCTCTAACTGGCAACCTCAAGACTGGGCAATTCGACTGAGTGCACTTCTGACGGGGCAAGCTCTCGAAGTTTACACCAGACTGTCGAACGATGACGCCAAAAACTACGACGTCTTGAAAGAGGCCCTGTTGCAGTGCTACAACTTTACAGAGAAGGGCTACCGTAAACGCTTCCGTGAATGCCGGCCTAAGTCAGACGAGACGCCAAAGCAGTTTGTGGAGCGCCTGTCGTCATATCTACACAAGTGGGTGGAGTTATTAGGCGAAACGAAGTCTTACGACAGTCTCCATGACCTGATCGTGAAGGAACAATTTCTCAATGCCTGTCACAAGGACCTAGCGACCCACTTAGAAGAACAAAAGCTGCAGACGCTTAAAGATGTGACTGAGGCTGCTGAAAGATATCTCATCGCTCATGGGAAAACCCTGGGGCCACCCAGCGCGACGAAACATTTTCAGAAGACTGGAAACCATGGGAACCAGATCCAAGGGAGCCAGACGAGCCAGAGACAGACGGACTCCACGCCACCTCCCAGGGAAGGGCAGTCAAGAGGCTGTTTCACCTGCAACGCTACAGACCACAGAGCAGCTAACTGTCCTCAAAACAAAAGTAGCGGACAGCGGGGCAGTACGGACAGTGCAGCGGTGGGCAACCGACAGAGACGTTTCTCCAATCAACGGCAAACCAGTAGATCTGACCATCAAGTGTGCGGCGGGAGCGTCATTCTTCCGAGTGAGATCAAGCGCACAGCTACTCCTGCGGACGTGCAAGAGTGCATGACCGATGGCCAACTTCTCCTTGCCAACGGAAAATCCATCCCCGTCGTCGCCAGCGCAGCTGTGACCGTCCAGAACATGCCTGTTTCAAAGGGACGCGTCGGAAATCATGAAGTGACTGTCTTAAGAGACTCTGGCTGCAGTGGGGTCATCGTCAGAGAAGATTTAATCGCCAAAGAACAGTTCACTGGCGATTCAAAATGGACACTTATGGCCGACAGCAAATGTGTGAAAGCGCCAGTTGCAAAAATTCATGTCAACACCCCTTTCTACATAGGCGAAGTCGAAGCGGTTTGCCTGAAAAAGCCGCTGTATGATTTGATGATCGGGAATATCGACGGCGCGAGACGACCCGACGACCCCGATCCAGAGTGGAGTCCTGCCTCAACTCAACACGTCGAAGTTGTGGAGGAGGATCCATTGCCGTTTCCCGATGGAGACCTTACAGAGCTGCTACGGGACAATGTGGTTACTCCGGCTCAGCCCTGCCGACCAGAGATCGTCGGTGCTGTTACTACCAGGGCCCAGGCCAAGAGAGACAAGATGTCTACGCCACTGAAGGTCGCCGACAACTCCAAAGCTGCCATCGTGGACAGAGATAAGCTGATCCAGCTCCAGGAAGCTGATAGCACTTTAAACAAGTATAGGAACCGCCAAGACCACGTGACCAAAGGCAGTGGTACGGTCTATTTTGAGGTGAAGGCCAAGATCCTGTATCGAATCTTCCAGCACCCGAGGGTCAACGGAGGGAAACCACTACGTCAAGTATTGGTACCGTTACCCCTAAGGCGCCAGGTGATGGAAGTAGCGCATGACTCAATCATGGGAGGTCACCTAGGCATCAAGAAGACGTCAGACAGAATCCAGGCGGTGTTCTACTGGCCAGGACTTCATGCGGACGTCAGCCGTTTCTGCCGATCATGTGACATTTGCCAGAAGACCATACCTCGAGGAAGGGTCCCGAAAGTACCTATGCAGAGGATGCCTTTGATCGACCGACCTTTCAAGAGGGTGGCCTTAGACTTAATCGGCGAAATAAGACCTCCGAGTGAAGAAGGTCATCGGTGGGTACTGACTTTAGTGGACTATGCGACTCGGTACCCAGAAGCAGTGCCTCTGAAGAAGATTGACACTGAAACTGTTGCAGAGGCGCTGGTGGACATGTTTAGCAGACTTGGAGTGCCTGAAGAGATCCTGACAGACCTCGGGACGCAGTTCGTCTCTGACTGCATGAAGGAGGTCAACAGACTGCTGAGCATCCGACATTTAACTACGACACCCTACCATCCAATGTGCAACGGGCTTGTCGAGAAGTTCAATGCTACACTGAAGTCCACCCTGAAGAAACTGTGCAGCGAGCAGCCCAGACAATGGCATCGCTACATCAACGCCCTACTTTTCGCCTACAGAGAAGTACCGCAGGAGTCCACCGGCTTTTCTCCGTTCGAGCTGCTGTACGGAAGAACCATCCGAGGGCCGATGCACATCCTAAAAGAACTGTGGACGAAAGAAGTGGACACCCCAGAGGTGAAGAACAGTTACCAGTACGTGTTTGAGCTACGAAAGAAGCTGGAGCAGACTCTCGAGATAGCCAGAGAAAACCTGAAGAAGTCCCAAGACTGTGGAAAGCACTACTATGATCGTAGGGCTGTGAGCAGGAAGTTCAAACCTGGCAACAAAGTGCTGGTGCTGCTACCAACCGATCATAATAAGTTGCTGATGCAGTGGAAAGGCCCGTACGAAGTGGAGACCGTGGTGGGGATCAACGACTATAAGGTGAAGGTCGGCCAGCATTCCAAGATATACCACGCCAACCTCCTTAAGCTGTATGTGGAAAGGCCATCAGAGACTGTGCACGCGGCCACAGCAGCTGTGACCGACGACAGCTTTGACAGCGAAGAACTGTTGGAACTGGGAGACTTCCACAGCAAAGAAGGCATCGATGATGTTAAGCTAGGACCAAGCTTTACGGAAGGTCAAAAGATGGAGCTCAAGGACCTTATGGGCGAATTTCCCCATAGCTTCAATGATGTCCCAGGCTCTACGACTTTGGTCGAATATGAAGTCCACACCCAGACCTGGAAGGAGCATCTGCAGACCATGAGCGAGCTGTTCCACCGTCCCGCAGAAGCCAACCTGACCGTGAGACCCAGCGAATGCATTCTGGGAGCTGACAACGTCGACTGCGTCGGACATCCGACGGGAGAGGAAGACAACGGAGGATGCACTGACTCCAGGAAAGCCCACGAGATCACTGTCTTTAACCCTGGGCCGATGACGACCGCAACTGACGAGGGCGTCGTTTCCTTGCGGTCGAAAGAACATTGACAGTATCCAGAAAGACTTGCAGATGAGAAACTTTGACTCTGTGTGAATGAACTGTGAACATTGACAATATCCAGGCAGATTTGAAGATGAAAACCATTGACTCTGTGTGAATGAACTGAGCTCAGTGACAGTATTCAGAAAGTCTTAAATAAGTTTTAATTCTGAACTTTGTTTGTGCATTACGTTTCAACGTTGTTGAAAGAAATTGGGTAAATTTCTTCTTGAGTGGGGGGTTATGTTACGTTGAAACGCGAACGAAAGTATGTCGGAAGCGTGTACGATAGATCTAATCGTTTCGATTTGCAAAGTATTCAATAATGGAGTTTATTTACCTTTGATTTGAGTTTGCATTGTTGTTAGGAGAGGCTTTGTATAACGTTGATAATTTTCGTTGGTCGATATTGTCGGAGAATACTCTGGATTTCCTTGTTTACCATCGATCGAAGGTTCGGGACGATTGTCGAAGTAAGAGAAGGTTCGGGGTATGTGTGGAGAGATGAATGACGTAAGTCAGTGATGACGATCTTTTATTCGATTGGTGGCAGTGCGTCATTTCTACGGTATTCGAAATCTTTCCGGAAAAGAGAGAGATTATAAAATTGTGTGCCGCACTGTTGTTGAGAGATAGTGTTGTTGTTGATAGTGAAGCTGAAGAGTTGCTGTGAAAGTTGTTGAGTTGAGTTGAGAATTGTATGCAGTTGTTGATGTGTGCTGAATAAAAGTGGAAACTTTATACGCCGACTTTGTGACTTGTATGCTGTTTGGACGGGTTGCGTGGATAAACGAATCTGAGTTACACCTTATCAGGACTTCAGCATCGGGGCTGAATCAAATACTGATAAAGAAAAACACCATCATCGAACTGAGTGTAACAGGGGGGGAGTATCATTTTCATAAATATATACGTATGAATGGCTGTGCAGCAAGTACGAATGTCATTACGAATACGTATATTATTTGTGTACAATAATTTAAGAATAAATGAAAAGGGGAAATCGTTGAGGTTCTTCGAGCATCAGTTTTAAATTATATGTGGTAGCTGAGGATAGGCTAGTGTTGTTTCAGAACTCTATTGCATCACTGAGACGCTGGCGTGCTCCGCCATTATTTCTGAGCTGGGTGAACTTTCATACTGAGGGAAGATGTCTGGAAGTGGTTTGACCTGGGGGCTTTCCTCTCTCCATTACCACGTCAACGCTTACCTCCCTTGAGCCAGCCTACCATATCCTTTTTGTGTGTATGATTAATTTCAGCAAACAAATGAACTTTCAAGTCGATACTTGCAAAACATACCGTGTTAAAATTCTGGAGGAGACAATTCTTTGACTGATTAGTGTAACGAGTGCGATACTTGCAATTATCATTCGGACCTTATTGACTCGAGCAAAAAATTAAATACAAACTTATGTGCAAGAACTGAGAACGTTTCAGCTGGAAGACTCTTTGAGAAAATGCCTTGTGAAGATGACTAGACATTAGCAAGGATTAAAAGAAATTGATACAGTGCAGAAGAATTATTGGATGTTTATTAATATCGTGCTGTAACATATTTACTAAATATTGTTTCCCTTTTCCACTGGACTATCGTTTGAGTTTATCTTTCTCTCATTCCCATAATTATTAGTTTGAGTGTAAGTTAGTATAAAAGAGTGTCGTATGTAAGCGTATATGAGTTGTCTGTCATTGAGCATTAATAAATGTTTAAATGAAAATTGTTTCCAGTGTGTGGTGTTAGTGGGTTAGCTAGTGAGTGTGGGTGTTGGGAGGGACATACACACGCTCCCCCTCTGGGACGTGACAGTGTCCAACACTCTTCAACATCTTCCAAGAGCGCATCATGTCAGATGCCCTTGCACATCACGAAGGCACAGTCAGCATAGGGGCTAGAGCAATCTCCAACCTCCGTGTTGTGGATGACGCTGATGGATTGATTGGAGAGGAACAAGAACTTGAACAGCTGGTACAGAGGTTTGACACCACCTCCAGAGCTTTTGGAATTGAACTACGCGCAGAGAAGACCAAATGGATGACCAACAATACCAACGACATCAACACGGACATCAAAGTCCAAGGCCAATCCCTCAACCCAGTGCATAGCTTCAAATATTTAGGAGCTATTCTATCAGACAGTGGGTCCCGACAGGAAATCCTTTCCAGGATCGCACAAACAACTGCTGCCCTGACAAGGTTGAAGATCATTTGGAAAGACAGGACCATCAGTCTAAACTCCAAGGTAATGCTGCTTCGCTCTCTTGTCATCTCCATCTTCCTATACGCTTGCGAAACATGGGCCCTCACAGCAGACCTACAACGAAGAATACAAAGCATGGAGATGAGGTGCTACGGCGGCCGGGATAGCTCAGTGGTCAGAGCGCACGACTTGTGTGAGTGCGTCTTGGGCGACGTGGGTTCGAATCCCGATTTCAGCAAACTATTTTGTGATTGCTGGATATTACGGGCCATCGCCTTGAGAAGCTATCTGAGCTTGTAAGTGCGCTATATAAGAGAAATCTCTTTCTTTCTTTCTTTCTATTTTACAGAAGACTTCAAAGCATTTCCTATACCCATCACATCACCAATGACGAAGTCTGACAGACCATCACACAAGCCATTGGACAACACGATGACATGCTCACAGTAGTGAAGAAGACAAACCTCCGATGGTATGGCCACGTCACCAGAGCATCAGGCCTTGCAAAGACCATCCTGTAAATCCTAACCATGCTTTTTGTGTGGATACTGAATGAATGTTTAATAAATCTTTATCCATTTATTCAGTAGTCAGTACCTGTGATCGGTTCAGTTAAACACTAAAACCTATAACATATAACAAAACATAAATACTCGTAAATAAATAAAACAAAATGATAACGACTATGAAGTTAAAGAATAGTTGGTGGATAATTAATTGGATGAAGATTATGGTTATGAATTAAGACGAAGAGGGAGGGAAGGGGGGGGAGATGACGATGACGCAGACGACGGCAATGACGACGATGATGATGACGATGATGGGGACGCAGACGTTGCAGATGAAGACGAAGAGGAGGACGATGTTATTAAGGAATAAAAGGACAAGGAAGACGATGAGTGCCGAAGAATGACAGCGACATCGAAAATGACATCTAAGAAAGCGGCGATCTTCCTAGAATGTAATAAAGACAAAGTTTGTGATTCTGATTGGAAGAAGTGCACAGGCCACAGGAGGCAGCACAATAATGTTCAGGGCCACATGAGCACGGAGTTCGGCGCTATATATGTAAATCGAAACTGAATTGAAATGGATTTGACATGTCCCTTATCTGCTAGCATTTTGCGCCACATCGTTTCATATATCTGACCAGGACAGTACATTATTTTGACTACGTAATTTACAAGCACACCGCAAACTGATGCATTTATTTCCATACATTTGTTTTTGGGGGGGAAGAGTGCAGAACACATGGGCGCGCCATCTTTACCAATAGTCATCAACCTCCACCTACTCCAGATTCCACCCTCCCCCCTCCTCTCCCTACACCCCAACCACCACCATCCATATACTCCTCCTTCCCTAAACAAGGCAACATGATACAATACAATACGATGTATAATACATTCCCTCAAAATGGCTAACACCGTAATAAAAAAAAGGAATGAAACGAGCCAAGAGAGACAAGTTGCAATAAAAGAGAGGTCAAAACGCGTAAGTAGAAGCAGGTTGTTTGAATGCATTTGTACTAGCTATGAGCTTAAGCTCGCGGTGAAGCACATGGAATTCGAAAGCCAGTATGCCGCACGTTTGTCCATGTTTGAGAGCAGGATAGTGACCTTTCTTGATGTATATCGAGTTCTTTCCAAGCTCGGAGAGCCCTTCAAGGCCCTGGTCGCTAAGATCTAGAATGAATAATAAATAGATTTGCTGAAGTCAGGATTCAACCAGCAGTCGCCCAAAACGAATGTACACAAAGCTTTCGACCCGAAACCATGCGCCCCCCCCCCCCCTCTCTCTCTCTCTCTCTCTCTCTCTCTCTCTCTCTCTCTCTCTCTCTCTCTTCTTACGCAGATCTAGACCTGGATCTGGATATAATTCGACACCGGAACTTTTATACTGGCTGTCGTCGTGACGAACTTAAGGAGGCAGAGGAAAGTGGCAACAATTTGACATTACACATGTAGACATTTGTTCATTAACAACAAGGGTGTATTTTTATAGACTGAGCCCAACAACTAATCAAAGATTAGGAAGACAGAAGCGGAGAATTCAAGGAGGATTACTTGATGATGATGATGATGATGATGATGATGATGATGATGATGATGATGATGATGATGATGATGATGATGATGATGATGATGATGAAATATAAAGTCCGGTGTGGGAGTGGGGAGATGGAGATGGACAGCAGGAGTGAGAGAGATGCTTGGTTAACTCATTTCTTACAATGTAAAGAAGTGAGTCATCAGTTTTCTCCGGCCCTTTTAACATTATCAGATAGCGTATTCCATAACTTGGAGACTGCATTCTGTTGGGATCGGGCTCCAGATCTCCTCAGAGGATGGCAGGCGAAAACGGGCCTGGGAAGAAGAGCGAAGCTGACGAGATGGCTCGTACATAGGAACCAACTCGGGTTTCGTAAAGTATACTCTCGTGCACACATGCGAAAGCAATTGACTTAATCCTATGGTCAGTACGTTTGTTTTACAGGGAGCCAGTGCAGAGGGCCAAGTACGGGTATAGTATGATCTGTGGGCTTAGTGCGTGTGGCTATCCTGGCAGCCGTGTTTTAGATCTTTTGGTGTTTGTCCAACAGGATGGTAGGGAGACCCCCAAAAGTGCTCTTTTTATATTTAATTTATTATTGAGGATTTTTATAGCGCACTTATCTCGCCGTACTTGACCAGACTCTAGGCGCTGGCCGATACAGGATCTAACTCAAACCGCCCGAGACGCCCACCCGTAGCCTTTGGGCGCATGGTCTGACGCCCGGACAAATGAGCACTATCCTGGCCAGCCAGGGATGGGGAGTGCATGCTGGGTGTGTTCTTGTTACCGGCACTCACCCGCCTAGGACATGAGCGCCATGATCTTTAAAGTCCGTTATGATGGAATGTATGCAACACACAGACTAGTCCACGATTTATACTCTCATCCGAAGGAGTAGGAAACGGGAGTAAAGTGTCTTTCCCAGGGAAACAACACAATGGCCCGGACAGGGCTCGAACCCGGGACCTTCATATCCGCAAGCCGAAGCACTACCATTAGACCACTGCGCCTGCTTACAATAGTCCACTCTGGGCATGACAATTGCTAGAGAGACTGCATTTGCGGCTGCTTGGGTCAGCATCGGACGCAATTTTCCGAGAATCCTAAGCTCAAAATAACATTTTGTAACTACTTCTTTTATGTGCTTGGACATTGTCAACTCAGAGTAAAGAATGAGGGAGACCCAAATCCCGGACTGAGTCAATGAAGGAAATAGCATCCTCCCCTACCTGGACGCTGTTGACGCCTATCTTTTGACGGTTCTTCTCACAGCCTAACAACAACGCCCACGGAGAAGGCTCGATAAAACGATACGGAGAAGGCGAGTGAAGCTGAAATAAGGAGACAGAGAAGGCGAGAGAAGGAGACGAAGAAGACTGGGGGTACTTGTATTACTATTGCAACCATTACTAACAGTTTTGATAAAAAATATGAATAAATGAATCAAAACCTGCATATATATATATATATATATATATATATATATATATATATATATATATATATATATATATATATATATATATATATATATATATATATATATATATATATATATATATATATATATATATATATATATGCAAAGAGCAAAACTTCCAAATCTTAAAGGGGGTGGAGAAGGAAGAAGAAGAAGGAGAAGAAGAAGAAGAAGAAGAAGATGATGATGATGATGATGATGATGATGATGATGATGATGATGATGATGATGATGATGATGATGATGATGATGATGATGATGATGAAGGAGAAGGAGAAGAAGATTCAATATTTTATGACAAGAAGAAAATTATGTTTGCATTAATTTGTTAATCTTACAATCAGTCCTTCTTTCAGTCACTCACACATTTAGTTCAAACATACATCCGCACTCCTGCATAGACAACAACAACAGCAGCAGCAGCAGCAGCAGCAGCAAAAATAACAAAAACAACAACTAAAGAAAGAAATCAGCACCCCATTCTATTTACACATAAAATGTCCTTCAAAACCCGTACATTATACATTATAATGTGTAAATATGGATACATAATTTTAACAAACATTATTTTACACTCACCTTTACCAGACTTGCATCGTAATCCCTTGTATCCTATGCCTTGCCTCCTGATCACACACACAAACACAAGAAGATGAAAGATAATAGCAATGAAAACACAATTGGCTTCTAACTCCACACTAACAAACCACAAAAACGTTCCTGAAGCCAAAACGAAAAATCAACATCAAAATAAAAAATGTCAACATTTCAATATCTCAACATATAAAATATTATATCGATAAGGAAGAAGTCTAATTTGGTGTACCTAAATGAACACTTCCCATAGCGAAAGTGACAAGTTGTCGCCCCGCTTCATACTTTGAGGGTTATGTAAAATACTATAGTATTTCCCAACTAGCAAAATGACACAAATAATTGTATTTTAATAGAGCAATATTTGAATCAACATAAACTATTACTTTTAAGTATATATAAGAGAAATAGAGCTACATTGTGACAGGCGCATCTGGTGTTGATGTTGCTTCAGCGCCTAAAGTCGAGTCCCTTAGGCTTATTTCTATGTTCTTGTGCTGTTGTGTTTTCTCTCCAGAAGCAACAAAGTATATACGCAACTGAATTTCATCGTGTTTTTGCTGTTATAATAGCTATTCTATGCGTGATTTGACGTTGACGTCATACTCGATAAGCTGTCAAATCTTTAAACAGTAATATATACTTCATTCCACAAATCTATTAACACATGGTCGGGCCTCCATGCTTTATAGCAAGTTCAAAGTGAAACAGCACTGCCCTAACGCTTCTAAACAATATTAATGTAAAATAGATAGACCGATCTCCATATTTTTAGAACAGCCAAACAGAGAGCTTACTAATGCCTTTTAATTAATATTTCTAAACAAATATATATTAAAATGAAAAGTCGTATGCAATAGCTTTTAACGAACAATCTTGATTTGATGATTTAACACCACAACCTCTTGTTTTAATTCACACCATCCGCAAATAATACCTTTATAAGTAAAATTAAAATAATAAATTTAAAAGTTAAATTTAAATAAGGAAATAAGAGGGGTGGGTGAGGGCGAAGAAAAAACGGAAAACGCTTTGTATCAACACACGAATGTTTTCAATGATCGTGTCGTTTAAAAGCTGCAATAAATTTACAGACATTTAATTTGACCCAGGTTTTGCCGACTAAAATACACGCCCTGGCAAAGATCTAACTTGTGGATTTTACTATTTTGGAGTACATTTTATTTTTACCGCACGCGCGAAGCTTACACGTACGTCCAATTGCACGAACTGGTAAAATTCAACATCGTATGGTAGATATGGCATGGCATGGCATGGCATGGCATTGTATTGCTTTTAAAAAAAATTGTATTGCATTGCATTTTATTGTATGGTATGGTATTGTAAAACTAAACATGTTGAATATATGGAGCAACTTAAAAAGTGCAAAAGATATTAACAATGAAAATAATAATGCATCAATAAATGACATTTTCGTCAAAATCAAAAGAATCAATATATATACAGACCAAAACAAGAGATAGAGATTACGATTTTTTTTAAAGAATGACGTACAAGTTACAATACATCAATACAAACTCAAAGAAGGAATCGATAATAACTGTTAAACCTAAACATCAGGTTATAGCAGTTAAATCAAGCACTCATATCAAGTGGAAGAAAAAGTGTCTGCAACGGTAAAACGCAGGAATAGTATGTCTCGCCAATAGAGATGGAACTGGAGCCACTGGAGCATCTTGGACATAGTAATTTTAAGATGCGATCCTTCAGTTACAAAAACAACTTATAGTAATTATAAGATGCGATTCTCCAGTTAAAAGACAACTTATTTAATCTTAAAAACAGTTGATTCAGTATCTCGACCCATCAGCTAAAAACTAAAACACAAAATGAAAATGTTTCACTTTCGTTAAAACTTTCTCAGCGAACCACACATTGAATGTTTTCCAGTCACGCGATCCACCAGATGATAGACAGACCGACGAGATGAGACGAGATTAGATAAGATAAATAAATAAAATAGATAGATAGATAGACAGACAGACAGGCAGGCAGGCAGGCAGGCAGGCAGGCAGGCAGGCAGGCAGATAGATAGATAGATAGATAGATAGATAGATAGATAGATAGATAGATAGATAGATAGATAGATAGATAGATAGATAGATAGATAGATAGATAGATAGATAGATAGATAGATAGATAGATAGATAGATAGATAGATAGATAGATAGATAGATAGATAGATAGATAGATAGATAGATAGATAGATAGATAGATAGATAGATAGATAGATAGATAGATAGATAGATAGATAGATAGATAGATAGATAGATAGATAGATAGATAGATAGATAGATAGATAGATAGATAGATCCTACAGTATATATTATCGCTCTTTTCCCACTTCTATTTTAATTATTCTTTTTCAATCCAAAAATTATTAAAACCAGGGCTTCGTCAGGGAGATCATCATCTATCCTCCCCCTTGGGTGTTTAACACTTGCACCTTTCTCTCTTTATATATACTACTCAAAATAATTGAAGGGCCACTCTCATATTTCATTTAGTTTAATTATTTTTTGCTGATATCAATAATATCGCTTATATTGCTTATTTCAAAACTTATCCTGTACAGTAACATTCAAGACAATCTTATTCCGACAAGTAATCACATGTGTGAGTTTTGAACTTTCTGCACTGAGTTGAAAAACAAACCCAATTTTTACACACAAAAAAGACTCTAATTTACTGTTTACTGCTAATAAAGCAAAATTTTCAACATTAAAAAGTGATTTGCACGCAAAAGGCTTGCATTTTCTGAGTTCGGTTCAACAATCGGCACTTTTTTCTGGGTATAAATGGCAGCGCTTTTGCTGCTTTTCTAACCATGCCCCCTGATTTAAAGAGAGACCCATATGTCCAAGTGGCCCTTGTATTATTTTGAGTAGTATATTATCAAGTAAAGGTGGAAATTATTATTATTATTATTATTATTATTATTATTATTATTATTATTATTATTATTATTATTATTATTATTGTTATTGTTATTTGTTGTCGTTGTTGTTATAATAAACTTGACCACTAGTTAAATCCGCAAACGATCTATACATAAATTATGTAAAAAATTTCCCAATCAAATCAGTCATTTGCAATTGCCACAAACAACGCTATTTATTTCTTGCTACCCATCAACTATGAACATAAACTCACAGTCAGCTGGATCACAGGTAAACACGAACGTTTTCCAGTCAACTGGATAACGCATGAACAAGAACGTTTTCCAGTCAAATGAATAGTTTGGTTGTTCTATTCTTACCCCAACACGTTTTTTGAAACAAATCGGCCATCACGCACACACTGAAAGTTTTGGAGTTTGTTAACAACCCCAGTTTAACCAATGTATTTAAAGGGCAACACGATGTCTGTCTTCTTCGGCTCCGTCAGGTATGAAACCTTAAACACAGAGTCAAATTAATGGCTTTAGTTTTATTAACTTGAAAATAAACTTGGAAAGGCTTTTGAGACTACTCGATCACTTGCAAGTTCTCTGTACAATCTGAAAGTTTAGGAGTTCGATCCCTCAATTACATTATTCTGCTTTAGATGTATTAGCTTTACAACACCCCCACCCAACCCCCTTTTCCTTGGCCAAAATCTTGTTTAAAACAGTCAGTCTTTTTTTTTTTTCAATTTATAACACACGCCGAGATGCCGTCTCGAGATGCCATGCGCAATAAACTTAAACACAAAGTCAAGTAAATCATGTAGAAAAAACAAGCTCAAACGGATCACTTACGTTATAAACTTGAACACAAAAAAAAATGTGAAGAACAATCAATCACTTGGGTAAGTTCTCTCACTCTCTCTCTCTCTTTCTCTCTCTCTGCACCCACTAAAAGTGTTCGCGTACCTTCTATCAGTAAAATATATATTATTCGTTTGGCACTGTATAAAAACGCCTACTGCGGAGATGTCTTCTGTTCCATCAGCTAAAAAGTCAAATAAATCACTTGACGTGATAAACGTTGGACACAAAAGTTTTCGAGACAAAAATGTCACTTGTACATAACTCTGCACAGTCTGGAAGTGTTACAGGTTCGACCCATCACAGATCTATATGGATTGTCCAGTGACAGAACAGAGCGGACACATTCTCCTCCATGTCACAACGACTGCTCACGGCTAAATGCGAGGACAGGCAAAGAGAGCAGTGAGGCGGAACTTGTTCGCTGCACTGTGTGTCTAGTCTGGTCTCCATCTTCAACGGAAAGGGGCTAAAAGCAAAAAATGGCTACGGCTTGCGCAGCCAGCTTGCATATGGCGTTATGACTGGGCGAACTGTACACTAAGCAACTCGGTGGTAGCATAGTAGTAGCCAAGCATAGTGGCCGTTACAAGTGGCTGACGACGGTGGTGGCGGAGGCGATGGCGGTGGCGGAGTTGTTGCTGCTAGAGAGAGAGGGGAGAATATTAAGTGGTGGGTTCACACACACACACACACACACGCAAACACACCCACACACGCACACACGCACAAACACAGCGGCGCCACCACCATCACCACCCAAACGGCAGTACAGTTTTAAGACCCAGACCCAGATCATGATGTTTGTAATCAACTTTCGAAGGCGGCAGTACAGATTTAAGACCTAACGCCTCATGATGTTTGTAATCTTGCTGCACAGCAGAATAGGTGGATGTTTGTTTGTTTTTTCCTCCAAGCAGTACTTAATGTAGTTTATTAAGGCAAAACCACGATATAATCACGTTACGTGGTGTGGCCTCGTGGCGCAGTGGATAAGTCGCCGGTTTCCTATGCCGAAGGTCGCGGGTTCGGTTCCCGCAAGAGGCGAACGTATGTGACTTAGGTATGAGACTATTGAGGTCACCGAGGGTTTTCTCCGGGCACTCCGGTTTCCTCCCTCCCTTCAATAATGGTACAGGACGCAGTCAATATTTAAAAAAAATCAAAAATAAAAATTCGATTTTCTTTCCGTCTTCTAATAGCGATCTCCCTGCCTTTACACCACGTGTTTGAGTGATGGATGTGTATTTGGTGTGTGTAAGGGTGGATGAGACAGGTTAGCGTGTATGTTGGTATAGATCGCCACGCTTTGAGCCTGATTGATTTGGGGAAAGGCGCGTATATAGCCTCCTGTAATATTATTATTATTATTAATATTATTATTATTATTATTATTATTATTATTATTATTATTATTATTATTATTATTATTATTATTACTATTATTATTATTATTATTATTTGATGTGGTTTCCTATGCCTTTAGGATAGGAATGCTTACCAATTGGCCAAAGAAACCTAACATCAAAGTACATGTAAAACATCTCTACATACAATTAACTGGGATACATTCATTCTTGGCTTTATGGATTCACAACAGATGTCGTTTATTACCCAAACAAAGCCCTGAATGGATCACCTTATTTGGTGAGAGTTCTCCGAAACAAACACACACATTCAGTCAACACACAAACACACACACACACACACACACACACACACACACACACACACATATTTATTTATTTATTTATTTATTTATTTATTTATTTATTTATTTATTTATAGAGAGAGAGAAAGAGAGAGAAAGAAGAAAAAAGAGAGAGATATCTATCCTATCCTATCCCTGTAACAAGAGGACCAGTTTTCTCCGCACAATTTGAGCTTTTGCTTGTTTAGTCAGTTTAGGCTTAGAAGGTTACTGTTAGTCTATAGCAGACGATTCAGCTGTTACTGATGTGTATTCACAGTTGTAGCTTGACCCCCGCACAGTTAGTGACATCGCCGCTGACAACAGAGCTTCGAATTTTACATCCACTCGGATTTTTCCAGCCAATTAGAACACAGCTAGAGTAGGTAGAACCAGTTCTGGCTGATTCAAGGAGAGAGGTAGAGAGCCAGTCTACATTTGAACTGCCTAGAGTACACAGCTACGTCCTAGCAGAAATCTCTCCACTGATAGACCAGAAAAGCAGTTCTTGTTGAATATTCAAATTCAATCAAGTTAGCCACGGCCTGACATTGTCATAAAGGTAAATGAACATACTTTTGTTTCATCGTGATGTATTTATATTATTGTTGAATTATGTGTGTGAAATTTCCTATGGTCAGAATTAAATTGTTAGTCCGACTTTGCGTAACCACGTGGAGAATCCGACCACAAGGCGAGCAAGACCGGCCGACGCCATGTTGTATACCTGACAGAACCACTGTTGTTTAACCTATATGTATGCTTGCAGACCAGTGGCTGTACCAGAGAATGTGCATAATATTAATTCTTTCTCTATGTATGTAGTTGGCCACGTTTTATATTTATATATGTATAGAAAATTGGAGTGGAGATTCCAGTGGACCACGGACTTAGCAGAATGTTCGTCGCTTATATATAGAGATGTGGAGCTAATCACTGAGGGCTACTTCTGCCCTCAGTGAGACGCTCTGCACACACCTATTATACAGGGTTGTGCAGAATTTCGACTCATATGTTACAGACGAGCAGGCAGTATATCGTGAGCCCAACTCGGCGAACAACAAAAACAAGTCGTCGCTGAAAGTTGGCTGCCGAAGCATCTCCAGCATTGCGCGAAGAAAGCCCACAAGTTTAACCACAGCGCTTCAACCACTCAGTTAAGTACCTCCCCCCCCTCCCCCCCCACCCCGAAACAGTGCAGTAAAACTGTAACACAGGACCACAGTAGTCCATTCTTCAAGAACTCTGACCATTAGGGCAGAAAGTATCCAGTGCCCTATGATGAGCAAGTAGCTGCCTAGACCTATCAGCGAGCGAAACATTCGCATTGACATTTGAACTTTTAAGTTAGTTTCGTACATTGAAGATCGTGTATAGAGTAGAGGAAATAAATGTGTGATTTTTACTGTTATCAAGTGGCTGGACTACATATGTTTCATAGCCGTGTGAAAGCTAGTGTGACAGTGATCTTTTACCATTTTTCTCTCTATCTCTGTACCCCAGCCTAAACACAGACCGAGCTAAACAAATAAATGTATTAAGGTAAGTCACCGGGAGATAACTAGCGATCCCCATAGACTGAAGACAGTGGTTAATAGCATTCCATTGTGCAGAGCCCAACAACAATAAAACCCCACGTCACAATCCCCGTAACTCGGAGGTCGTAGGGGCACCACAGATTTATGTTTAACCAGCGCACTCCATCTTTCCCTGTCCTCAACAACCCTTATGGCCTCGCTCAGTGTCAAACCAGTCCATTCTCGAATGTTGTCCTCCCACCTCTTTTTCGGTCTTCATCTTCTTCTACCTCCTTGCACCGTGCCTTGCAGTATGGTCTTTGCAAGGCCTGATGATCTGGTGACGTGGCCGTATCATCGGAGTTTCCGTTTCTTCACCACTGTGAGCAGGTAAGTCATCATGTTGTCCAATGGCTTGTGTGATGGTCTGTCGGACTTCGTCGTTGGTGATGTGCTGGGTATAGGAAATACCCAGAAGTCTTCTGTAGCACCTCATCTCCATGCTTTGTATTCTTCGTTGTAGATCTGCTGTGAGGGTCCATGTTTTGCAAGCGTATAGGAAGATGGAGATGACAAGGGAGCGCATCAGTCTTACCTTGGAATGTAGACAGATCGACTACATCATGGTCAAGAAACGCTTCAGATGAAGCATCAACATTGGCAGGACACGCACTTTTCCAGGCGCAGACATCGGAAGTGACCACGATCTCGTGATGATGTCTTTCCGGCTCCACTTGAAGAGAGTAAACACAGCAAAGTGCACTAGACGGATATTCGACCTGGACAAACTGCAAGACCCGGGGGTGGCAGAAATATTTTAGGCCACACTTGGAAGGAAATTTGCACCACAGCTCATTTTGTGAGCTGGTGAAGTAGATGTCAACACCATGACCACCACCTTTAACTCAGCTGTGACAGATGCCGCCACGGAGATCCTTGGCAAACATTGGCCAAAAAAGAAGCCGTGTATCACACCTGAACTTTTGGATCTGTGTGATAAACGAAGAGAGATTTAAAAAAAAAGACACCTCACAGGGAACTGATGCCTACCGAAAAATCAACAATGCCATCCGAAAAGGCATGCGCACAGCAAAGGAGAACTGGATAGAAAATCAATGGCAGGAAATAGAGAACAGTCTGAACAAGAACAACAGCAACAATGCCTACCAGACTGTGAAGCGGCTGACAAGTGTTAATCAACCCAAGGTCTCCATGATCCAAAGCAAGTCTGACATATGCCTTACAGAAGAACAAGAAGTCTTGGACAGAGGGGCAGAGTACTGCTCTGACCTTTACAACCACGCACCAAACTGAGGCCCATCAGTTCTAGCATGTCCCGAGAACAGAGAAGAGGAAGATATCCTCCCAATTCTCCGAGAGGAAGTTGAGGCAGCGGTGCAATCCCTAAGAAGGGGAGTTCAGCGGAAGTGGACAACATACCCGCAGATCTGCTTCAAACAGGAGGAGACGCAATTATTGACGCCCTCACCATAATCTGTAAAAGGTCTAACAGAGTGGGGGGTGGCCTACACCATGGACCCAGTCGTTTGTCATCACTCTTCCCAAAAAAGTTAACCTTCAGGAGTGTGAAAATTACCGCACTAGCCTCATCAGCCATCTCAGCAAGGTCCTCCTAAAAATAATACTCAACAGGTTGAAACCCCAAGCTGAACAAATCATAGCTAAAGAACAAGCAGGATACAGGGCAGGTTGAAGTACCACTGAACTGATTTTCAACCTCAGAATAATCTGCGATAAACACCTACAGCACCAACATCTATATCATGTGTTCGTAGACTTCAAGAAGGCGTTTGATCGAGTCTGACATGCAGCTCTGTGGGCAACCATGAGAGTGTACAACATTAGCCCAAAAATTATTGAAATTATCAGAAGCTTGTAGGACAAGTGCAATCCTCCACAACAACGCCATCGGAAACTGGTTCAGAACAACAATCGGTATGCGTCAAGGATGCCTACTCTCTCCAACACTTTTTTAAACTCTTCCTAGAGCGCATCATGTCAGATGCCCTTGTCGATCACGAATGCACAGGCAGCATAGGAGGAAGAGCGATCTCCAACCTTCGTTTTGCGGATGACATTGATGGATTGGCTGGAGAGGAACAAGAACTTGAACAGCTAGTACAAAATCTTGACACCCCCTCCAGAGCCTATGGAATGGAAATAAATGAAGAGAAGACCAAAATGATGACCAACAACGCCAATGACATCAATACGGACATCAAGGTCCAAGAACAATCCCTCAACACAGTGCATAGCTTCAAATATTTAGGAGCCATTGTTTCAGACAATGGGTCCCGACAGGAAGTCCTCTCCAGGATCGCACAAACAACTGCTGCCATGACAAAGTTGAAGCCCCATTTGGAAAGACAGGACCATCAGTCTACTTTCCAAAGTAAGACTGCTGCGCTCCCTTGTCATCTCCATCTTCCTATATGCTTGCGAAGCATGGACCCTCACAGCAGATCTCCAACGAAGAATACAAAGCATGGAGATGAGGTGCTACAGAAGACTTCTGGGCATTTCCTATACCCAACACATCACCAACGACGAAGTCCGACAGACCATCACACAAGCCATTGGACAACACGATGACCTGCACACAGTGGTGAAGAAACGGAAACTTTGATGGTATGGCCACGTCACCAGATCAGGCCTTGCAAAGACCATTCTGCAAGGCACAGTGCAAGGAGGTAGAAGAAGAGGGAGACCGAAAAAGGGGTGGGAAGACAACATTCGAGAGTGGACTGGTTTGACACTGAGCGAAGCCATTAGGGCTGCTGAGGACAGAGAAAGATGGAGTATGCTGGTTAAACGATCATCTGTGGTGCCCCTACGACCTCCGGGTTACGGGACAGGATAGGATAGGATAGGATATATAATCAACTTGTAGACAAGAAATTTGGGTGATACACTGTTTAGCAGTTCCTATGAGGAAACTGCAATCAGTGCAGCGTCGGAGGGCATACGCACGCTTGAGGGAGTCCTTGGTTGCCATTCTCTTTAAGACCTCGTCTAGTCTCAACTACGCTGCATGCGGAGTGCATACACTATATTGCACCTGCACCTGCTTGGTCGGTTCATTAGCACCCGCTGAGCCACACATAGACAGACACAAAAAGATATCACTCCAGGCATGTCTTGGAGTTCACATAATGTTTGGAGTAGACTAACAATGCACTTCTTCCCTACCTGTCTCTTCCCTGTCCATTTTTTTCTGTTTTCTTTTCTTTTTTTCTTTTTTGTATTTCTGCTTGTATTTTTCGGAGATGAGAAAGCATGATAACTTTGCATCTTTCGCCAAAATCAGTAATTAAAACTTCATTTATGTGTTGGATTAGATAAAGTAGTGTAATTACCACGGTTGACGTTAAAAAAGAATTCATTGTTTGTTAAGTCTCCATCTTTCATCTACAGACACTGAAACGTATACTAGGCATATATTATAATAATACTAATAGTAATAATAATAATAATAATAATAATAATAATAATAATAATAATAATAATAATAATAATATAATAATAATAATAATAATAATAAAGAAGAAGAAGAAGGACAAAAAAAGAAGAAGAAGAAGAAGAAGAAGAAGGATCATAGGCTGGAGTACCCGCTATATAAAAATCCGTTATTATTATTATTATTATTAAGAAGAAGAAGAAGGATATTTATAAGGCGCTTTCCCTAGTAAGGAACAGTTCAACGCGCGCCCTCACGCAATCACACACTCATTAAACATTAGTACAATACATATACATACATGGCTGGGAGCAGGCCAAATCAAAGCGGACTGGGGAAGAGACAATAATAAACAAAATGATTCCCCACGCATGCACACACAAACACACACACACACGCACGCACAAACACACACACACACACGTGCACGCGCGCATTAAAAGGATGAGGAGATATTGAAGAAACAGTTTGGATAGAACATATCAGAAGCATACTTTAGAGAAGAAATGAGCTTTGAGGTTTGCTTTGGAGGTGTTGATATTCGGTATGCTGCGGAGAGAAAGTGGTCATGAATTCCAGGCAGTTGGTCCAAAGGCAGAAAAAAGATCTAGAACCAACAGAGGATAGTTTGTGGCGGGGTATCCTGGGAAGGAGACTGTCGGATGAAGAGTGCAAGTTGCGAAAGGGAGTGCAGCGTTGGATATCATCGGAAAGGTGTTAAGGAGTGGAGCCACTGAGACACTTGTAGCAGAAAAGATAGATTTTGTAAAGAATTCTTTGCTGTATGGGAAGCCAGTGTAGTGAGCGAAGAAGTGGAGTAATGTGGTCAGATGTTTTCTTGTTGAGAATGAGGCACATATATACAAGTCACTTATGCTAAATCTGGGTGTTAGACAGTGCGCCCAACGGCAGCATGTGGGCTCCTCGAGCGGCTGGAGTTGGATCCTGTATTGGTCAGCGTCTTGCGCGGCCCTTGAGCTGGCAAAACGCTGTATAAAAGTCGTTCAATAAATAAATCTAAATCTTCAAGCAAAGAGAGTCCCGCACAGAGAAAATATTTAAGCCAGGCAGGTCCCAAGTTCCCATTAAATTTGCAACAGATCTCTTTTGCTTTCCTTTCTTGTCAAGTAGGTTTGAAATAAATAAGCAAATAAAACAATACCTATCCAACGACTGTAACCATCTTTAAAGCGAATAGGTCTTTAATAAATACTCCTCCACCCCCTCTTAGTGGGGGTGCCGGGGTTTTCTGTATAAATAGCATCCCCACTTTCTGGAAATGTAGTGCTTTAATTTCTCACTGTCCTGTCTTTCTCCTTTATTCTTTCTCATTCCTACTCTGTTCTATCAATCTACTACACTATCTTCTTCTTCGCTAGACCAGTCACCTACTTTTTTCTTGAAAACTCTTCCAAAACTCCTCATTTGCGTTTGAGGTCTGTTGGGTCAGCTTGGGAATATTGGACGCTTTCTGCCAAATGGTCACTAGGGCTTCCTATAATATTATTACTTAGCAATGTAGGCATTTTATACGTATGTGTTTTGTTGATAGTTTATAATTATGTTTTTATTCTATTTTAGTTTTGTAAACAGAAATTCGGTAAATTAGAGTATTGCCTCAGCGTCCCCTGCGTGGGATGCCTTTATATTAAAGTGACCGGCTGGTGGAATGCCTTCAGTGTTACCACTAGGGTTGTTTCAGCAGATCTTTTATATGGATCAGGGGTGAGTCCTTTTTCAACCAAGTTGTGGTCCTGATTTTGTGGTCGTGATTCGGCTCTTTGCAGTCCGCTGGACCCTGTAAACATTGAATAGCCTAACTAACTCACTTTAATAAATAAATAAAAAATACCTCTGTATGACTTGCAACGACTGTAACCATCTGTATCCCAGGCACACATAATGCGACATCAGTGTCTTCGGTCTACAGTCATTTTTAATGCAGCAGAACATATTATTAGTGTGGGTTTTTTTTCTCAAGTGAGAAACTCTCCATGATAACAAAAACCATCTCTGCATATCTTTATATGTCTGCAGTTTTTGTGATAACAATTAATTATGTCTGAGATTCAAGTTTAGTATACTTTTTTAAATGGTTACCCCTCAGAGAGAGTCTCTTTGATTTGAAAAAAAATCTCTATTAGTATTCTGCTTGTCAGACGGATAAAAAAATTTATTAAGACAGGCATGGGTGCAATTCACATAAAATCTGTAATGCACATTTTTGCGTGTATACGGTTTCGTGTTTTCTTTTTTGCTTCCTCAGTGAAGAGAGGCAAAGGTAAAGGTGGTCCCATAGCCTTGTGGCCGTAGGGGAGCGTGATGTTGGAGATCACACTTATCTTGGGCCAGCGTAATGAGGGTGATGCCCCTCTCTCTCCCTCGCCGCTTTACCTTCCTCACCCTTAAGAGAGTAGGTAGGCCTACTCAATCACAGTTCAGTCGACTTGGGGCGTTGTTATTTGTCGCTTCACGGTTTGCGATCACCCGCAAGAAGTCTCTGTGATATTAAGCCAGTTATAAGGCACGCCGAGGGTTCACATGGAATTTATAGTGCATGTATTTCTTTCTCAGCTCAGCAAGACGGATGATCGCTTCTTGATAATTATCTGACATCTCTTCATGAGTTATAACGTGTGACGGTGGGTCTATTGTTGCTGGGCTCTGCACAATGGAATGCTATTACCCACTCGTCTTTCGTCTGCGGAGATCGGCTAGTTAAATCATCCTATGACTAATCTTAATACATTTATATGTTTGGCCCGGTCTGTATTAGGATGGGATTACAGAGATAGGTAGAAATATGTAAAGATT
This sequence comes from Oncomelania hupensis, assembly GCA_036898135.1. Lineage (NCBI taxonomy): Eukaryota > Metazoa > Mollusca > Gastropoda > Littorinimorpha > Pomatiopsidae > Oncomelania > Oncomelania hupensis. The sequence goes on from JBAHVR010000193.1 coordinate 36,572, forward strand.
CACTTACACACTAGCTCTCACACGGCTATGAAACATAGGTAGTCAAGCCACTTGTTAACAGTAAATATCACACATTTATTTCCTCTACTCTATACATAATTTTCTAATCACTACAATAACTTAATTGTCCAAATCGTAATATATCTGGGATTAACTTAACAGTCCCGATTCACTTCGAGTAGTTCGCTCCTTGATGGGTCTATGCTGCTAATGTTCTCGATATTTGCTATGAGTCATCCTTGGGCTTTGTTCCGGTTTTGCCTAATGTTTGTTTTCAGGAGATCAGTGTTTGTGCAAGTTTTCTTGAGCACTTAGCTGTATCGTTGAGGTGTGGGGCTGGTGTCTCCTCTTCTTGTTTGTTGAGTATTGGGCTATCGGAGCTCAGTGCTCGATGCTCCACTGCAGGCCGAATGTCAGGGTTGACTCTCAGTGGTCTATCTCCTGCCTCAGACCAAGCCTGCTCGTCTGAAAAACATAAGACGAGTTTCTGCAACGCCTTGTTTACAAAGGGTGTGCAGAGCGTCTCACTGTTGGCAGAAACAGCCCTCAGTGATCACGTCCACTTATATAAATAAGAGACGAACAATCTTCTAAGTCCGTGGTCCACTGGAATCTCCGACATACTTCCTATACATATACATATCATGGCTAACATAAGCACAGGGAAAAGTAATTAATAATATTATATACATTTTTAGTGAATTTATTCAGACTTTATATACCTACTGTTGTTGTGTAGTATAAATGGTGTATGAATGTGTCAAGCGCGGAGAGCGGCGCTATATAAATCTACATTTATTATTATTATTATATACACATTCTCTGGTACAGCCACTGGTCTGCAATAATATCAATGTGAGAAACAACAGTGGTCCGTAGGGGCCACCTCATGATGTCGAAACCGGTCAAGCAACGTTTTACTAACATTCACAATTATAAAACATGGCAAGACTTTACAAGCATACTCCAAGAATAATATCAATAAATTGCGGTGAAACAAAAGATCGATCATTTACCTTTTTGACAATGTCAGGCTATGGCTATACTGCGATGAATGAATTTCACCCGTCACCTGCGTAGTCTGTTGAGAGATAGAGAGAGATCTTTCAGGGCGTTGCTCCTTCTCGTGTGAGGGTTAGACCAAGAATGACGTACCTACCCTTGTGGTCAGCCAAAACCCGTGAAATCTCGTGATACCTGAGCGCCCTCATGCGGGGGTGACGGATATAGGTCAGCGGGATGAGGCCACAGCCTACCTAGTGAAGAGTTAGCCTTACCTATGCTTAGAACACCTGACTTCTGTCGTCTGCTAGGCATCGACTTTACGATACAAAGGCCAAAGCAGGATGAATTTTTTTTAGGCGTGAAGCCTTAGTGCTGGTTTCAAACTACCTATTGTGACATAACGTATAGGCTGCTGCCATGATCACAAGTTTAAGAAGGAACTTGAAACGTCGACGGGAAACAGAAGCTAGCAAAATCACGTAGAACACCTTATAATATGCAGTCTTTTTCACGTTGCCGACAGCAGTGGTTATGGGTGTTCTCAAGTCTACCCCACCCCCTTTCCCCTTCACATCCACACGCTCACATCTCTCACCTTGCCCCTCCTCCCCCTCCCTCTCGTTCATCATTAAGTTACACTTGGGTAGCACTTACCTTGATTCCAGCGTGTGAGCTTTTTAAAAAAAAGAAAAAAAAGGGATCGTCTTTCATGTTCTTTTGTCCTGCTGACCGAACCATCGTCCACCTACTAAAGAACTGATTTTTTTTTTTAACTTGCTTCGACATTTATCTGTCTTTTATTGCACCTCGAATCACTTATACATGCTGTGAGATGCGTGCCATTAAACAATCTTGTAGTATTTGTAGTAGTAGTAGTAGTAGTAGTAGTAGTAGTGGTAGTAGTAGTAGTAGTAGTAGTAGTAGTAGTAGTAGTAGTAGTAGTAGTAGTAGTAGTAGTAGTAGTAGTAGTAGTATCAACTTTGCTTCAGGCTTACTTCATTTAAATTTTAAGCACTTGATCAGTAATGTTAATATGTGCCCTTTTATAAAGAATACCACACATAGTTTTAACAGCAACCCCCTCCCACCTTTCTCCCCTCTTAAAACAATTTGTTTTAAACTACTACTACTACTACTACTACTACTACTACTACTACTACTACTACTACTACTACTACTACTGCTACTACTACTTATTATTATTATTATTATTATTATTATTATTATTATTATTATTATTATTATTATTATTATTATTATTATTATTATTATAATATAAAAACACACATTACGCTCAAACATGCTGTACCTGTTGTAATTGTACACCTTTGACCCACTAGCTTATTTATTGTGATAACCTCTCTGGCCAAAAGGCGAAATATGTCTGGTTAACTTCTCATCAGACAGCGTAGCTGAACCCCTGTCACAAGTGGAGCTAGCCTAGTCTGTTAGTACCAATTTGATAACAATTTCTGGTACAGGGGTTAAAGAGGGTAAAGGTCAAACCTTGGACAATCATAAAAACGCTGTGCACATACTCCGGGCTAAACGTCACACGTGTATAATTTTTTTAATCTCCTTGCCACTGACTTCCCTTTATATTCGTTTGGTAGATTCAATTTCATTAGGTTGCGTCTCATAAACTGGCCAAATAATATTTAATAATCGAACAAAAAACCATCAACATACCGCATATCCACAGAAAGCTACAATCAGCTGGCTATAAACCAGACATGTATATTCCGTCGACATTAGCATGACTTGTTCAGTACTGCTCCAACCTTCAGGGAGTGGCTCGGTAATCATCGAACGCGAGGTCAAAGAAAACTAGTCATTTTACCGAACTACTAGCTATTTCATAACTAAAGTGGTCATTCGTTTCGTTTCGTTTATTAGATTAACGTCCCTAGAAACCGAAGCTTATAAGGGACAGAGGATTTCCCGATGAGGGTAGACGAAGATTAGGACCGTTGTACACAGGTCACAAGGTGAAAGGTTGACTTCATAGCACAGGCTGAAGGGGCCGCAGGCAAAGCGTGGGCGTACAGGAGGGCTGGGTGGGCGCTTATACTTGCTCGGGAGGAATGGATGGGCGCTAATAGATGCTCGACAGGACCAAGTTTACGCTTATATGCATACGGGGATAGAAAATTGGGCTCCGAAGAGCAAAGCTGAAAAACTGTTAATACTTTTATAAGAAAGACAGACCAGGTCTGTGCAGCAGCTTCAGGGGCAGGGCTAACTGGTTATAAAAGCAAAAATATAAAAATAAAACCGATTAAAAATAAAATCCTCCAGGGCCACAAACAAAACATAATGATAAAAAGCGGCAAAAAAAGAGCCGGACCAAATGGTCAAAAAGAAAACCTACATATCAATCGTAAAAATCCTACATTATTACAAACCATAAAAAAATAAATATATACAAAAACGCGAACAGCCAAGCGGAATGAGTTCCACCTACAACGTTAAAAACAAATTTAGATACATAAAAACGAAGATCGGCATTTGCTATAGGTTACGCGCCTCAGGTCTTGCGTATGCCAGAAAAGTCTCTGGACTGGGCCACAGAATGATCGGTCAAAACATTCTTAAACCCCCATGACAGTACATCCAGGACCTCTTTCTGGTCATCCTCATCAAAAGTCCACCTCTTGAACTGAGGTGCAATCCGTGTTAGAAAATCCCTCAGCTGAACTAGGAAATCAGAGGCCGCGAGACCACGTCGTATTTGTGTAGCACGCGACTCGGTATCAGTTTCCGTGTGGTCATGAACCGGCAACGACTGTGACGAAGCATCGCACATGCGCACAGACTTAGGGACAGAAGTCTCCGAGTCAGACACGGTACCAATATCAGACATAACTTGACTAGACGCCGACGGCCTGCGCACGGCCAACAGGCCCACGGTATCCACAAGCCTGGCAACTGTAACAGTCAGTTTTTCCACTAAGTTTTCAAGTCTAGAAATAGCAACCCAAGGGTCGCCGCCGCCATGACCAGGCGCAGGCGGCACCTCAGTGCATAAACCTCCACCGCCCACTCGATGCTGGGACGGGGGGGGGGGGGGTTCCAAAAATTTTTTAAGGGGTTAGGGGTGACAAAAACGTGTCCACTCGAGGAACTTGAGTAGAATGAGGAACGTTTTACTTACCAACAGTGTCAACTAAATTAAGAGCTTTAAAAAAAACTCCATATATATTTTTTTTTCTGACTGAGTGAGGTACATCGAATGGCCAGGGGGGGGGGTTCCGGAACCCAGGAACCCCCCCCCCCCCCCCCCCCCCCCCCCCCAGATCCGGCCCTGGTATGTGCCTCAAAAGTGACCTTGATCGAACCGGCCGGTGTTCCGTCTGCACAACTCAAACGACGTATGCTACGGATAGAGCATGGGTGAACGCGACCATCAGGGCCGACCACACCCTCACATTTTGCAAGGATCTCTTCTTCAGAGACTGTGGGGGGAATATCCTGTATGACTCCTTCGACCGTAGGTTTGGGTATCACACAGGCAACCGACAACTTCCCCAACTCAGAAAGACCGGCAAGTTTTGACTGCTGGGCACGGGTTTTACAGGCTACCAAGTAGCCCTCGCCCAGTTGCCTCACCCTTTCAATTGGTCCCACGACCTCCGACAACTGTTCGGCCAGCTTCCAGCCACGCGTTTTGGAAATCGCCAGGCCCGGAGCATCGGAATATTTAATAATCACCGGGAACCTACAAAGGCTGTGGTTAACTACCGGCGGCGGATTTGATGGAACCCCATCTCTTTTTCTATTTCTTCGTCTACCGGAGACGGTCGTCCAATTCTTCTCCTGTTCCCCAGAAGGGGCCGTTACGAACGGCCCAGGGGCGGATTCGGAAGGCTCTACACCAGTCTCTCTATTTGCTTGGGCCAAACAATCAGCCCCCGGCTGCCGCGGTGAGACAGTGACCTCGATCGGTTGCTCATCCATTCCAACAGAGGAAGCCGACGAGGACTCAGAAAGCGTTCTCCTAGAACGTTTACGATTTGGTGTAGACGGGCCCATGACAACCTGGGCTGCTGAGGTCTGGTCAGACACAACACGAGGTTCAGGAACCTCGTCATCGATACAAACCAAATCGGTTTTAGATTTTACCACGGGGGAATCTTTCCGCGGCGCCCCAACCGGGCAGCGCTTCCACAGCGGAGCGTTCGACTCGGACCGATCCATCGAGTACAACAGCACAAACAGTGGTGCCAGGTAAAACTACATAGTTAAAAAGATAAAACAAAAACAGTAAAATCAAAAATCAAAATCAAAAACCTCTCAGGAAGCTACAAAAATCCTATCAAAAATGCAACGATAAGACCAAGTCCAGGACTGGGTCAAAAAAGAAACAACAAAATAAGCTAATAAAATTTTAAAACCAGGGTTAGGGGGACCTAAACGGGAAGATAGTCACCAACAAGGAGGATGGCAGACGGAGCCGCAGCCTCGGTGAAAGCGCATAACAGCAAGTTGGGTGCCAATGGTAACGCAGTATCACAGAGAAGAAGAAGCGTCAACAGCGCGGCGCCAGACAACCATGAAACGAAAGCATCAGGGTGACAGGTCCCCACAATGTAAAAGCGATGCGTAGGCACTCAGTAGAGAAGCGAAGCGTCAGCGCTTGCACCAATACACTCTCAACTTCAACTGGAGATGAAAGTGGTCAGTTCACAAGCAAACTTAAATAGCTCAGATTTTTGTAACGACGTGTTCTTTTGCTTTGTCCACTGGATATATTTGTTGATCCAAGGGTGTGAGAAAGCGGGGTTGTACGAGGACCCCTTCCCCTTCCCAAATTCCGCTTACATAAACCGATCAGACGTGTCGTACTTGTTCCCAATTAGGCTTTCATTCTTCCTGTCTCGCGGCGAAGTCCAGCAGCGCACTTGTAAATATTTTTGTTTGTTCCTGGTCCGACCTAAGCTGGGTCCCACAGAACGATAATCTATACTTGATACTTAAACAACCGGACCCTAATAACCAGTCTTAATTCAGTCTCCTCTGGATCCCCCTCCTCACGCCCTATCTTAATCTCAGTCCCCTATACGCACCTGTGTCCGGGGACTTTAATTTTAACCTAGGTCTTAATTAAAAAGAACCTTTAATATATATACAGGGTTGGAAGATTTAACGATTTAACAATTTAGCGATTTAGCAAATTAAATTTTTGGTTAAAGAAAATTTAACGCATTAATGTTTTTAAAAAGTTAAAGAAAATTCAACGAATTAAAAAATAATAGTAACGATTATCGATTTCTTTCGTTAAAAATTTCGTTACTTCTGTTTGATTTTCCACTACGAACAACAGGTGCTTATGCGCGAAGCCGGTTTGACACAGTTGCAGCCAGTTTGAGGCGGTTTGGATTAGCCTATGTAGACATTGCGGCTAGCCTACCCTGCATCAGTTCATATGAAATTTTGAGATCGTGAAAAGAAGATGGCTTCCTGCAGTAATTTGAGTGATGAAAGTTTGCCAAAATGTTTTGAAGCATTTATGGAATACTACAACTTTGTTGAAGGTAAGTCAGCCAAGATGCTCATTTTTAAATTTAGATTGTTTTTATTCTAGCTGCTGTATTTGAATACTTAGCTTAATTTCTTTGTCTCGTTGATATGCATGTGTTAAAATGCTTGGAAGGGGTGTGAATGAGTGTTGCAAGGACAGATTAAGACAAAAATTAGTCTAATATCTCTATTCTGGTTGTTAATAAAATATCAAATCAAATCACATTATTTGTTCTTGATTTTTTTTCAGTGTGTTCATAGACTACATGGGTTCTAACACAAGTTGTATGTAATTTTTTTACCTGCATACAACTTTGTTTTGGTCTGAGCTGAGCAATAAATAATCATTAATGTATTTAACGCAATTTTTTTTTATTACAGAAAATTTATTTAATTTTTTTAACATTAAAGAACATTTATTTTTGTAACGTTTTACCCAAATTAAACAATATATATATATATATATATATATATATATATATATATATATATATATATATATATATATATATATATATATATATATATATATATATATATATATATATATATATATATATGTGTGTGTGTGTGTGTGAGTGTGTGTGTGTGTGTGGGTGTGTGTGTGGGTGTGTGTGTAGTTGTGAAACGTCACATTTGGGGAACGAAATTTGCCATTTTTAGTACCAAATGAGGTAATTTTGTCGTTCCCCATTTGTCTGGCGTTGCTCATTTGTTCTAAGTACATGAAAGTGCAGTTGTAGTGCATGTGCACTACAACTTCACTTCACGAAGTGAAGTTGTAGTGCATGTGCACTTAAAGTACACTTGGCCAAGTGCAGTTGTAGTGCATGTGCACTTAAAGTACACTTGCCCAAGTGTAGTTGTAGTGCATGTGCACTACAACTACACCAGGTCAAGTGTAGTTGTAGTGCACATGCACTACAAGTACACTTGACCTGGTGTAGTTGTAGTGCATCTTCCAGACGGGTAGGATAAGGAACTTTCCTCGACGATTAGGGTAAGGCAGTGCCTCGACGATTAGGGTAAGGCAGTGCCTCGACGATTAGGGTAAGGCACCCGTTCCAGAAAAGGGTTAGGGTCAGGGCTAGTTGCAGCGCTGCAACTAGCCCTGACCCTAACCCTTTTCGAGGCACTGCCTTACCCTAATCGTCGAGGCACTGCCTTACCCTAATCGTCGAGGCACTGCCTTACCCTAATCGTCGAGGAAAGTTCCTTATCCTAGCTGTGTTTTTGAACAAACTTGACCTACTTCGTCTCTAATAGGCGAGGAATTAGGTCAAACTTTTTGCGAAAAATGTGCTTTTTTCAAGAAACTTGACCTACTTCGTCTCTTAGGAGCGAGGAATTAGGTCAAACTTCTTGCGAAAAAGTGTCTTTTTTGAAGAAACTTGACCTAATTCGCCGCCTAAGGGCCGCGAAGTTGGTGAAATTACCCCATTTGTACCTCGTACACGCATGTGTGTGTGTGTGTGTGTGTGTGTGTGTGTGTGTACGCTCTGTGGGTTCGGGCATGAAATAGACTAGACCCAACGTTTCTCGGCGTGTCGTAAGAGGCGACTAACAGGGGTGATGTTAGCACGGCATCACTGGGCGAAAGTCTTCTACACAGAAGTCACCGGCCAGGGCGGAGGAACCTCACGTTACTACAGGTTCAACGACCACGTGCTCAGGGCCAAGGCGAGCCACACTGTATTCGTGGATTTCGACTGTGGCCAACAGCCTGGAGAGGATTGGGCACCGTCAGATCTTTTTTGCCCAAGACACGCCACATGATGAAGCTATCCATTAATTCCATACCGGATCAGTCGTCGCCCGGCACAAGGACCGCGCCTACCGTTGGCCACCAGGACGGAGGTGATAAGTTTGCTACTTATGGACAAATTAGCAAGATCCGCACGAGAAACAACATCGTCATAGGAACCTGGAATGTCAGGACCCTAACTTGGGAAGGAAAATTAGAAGAACTGGCTCACGAGCTGGACCACTATCGATGGAACGTTCTAGGTATCAGCGAACTGCGCTGGAAAGGCCTAGGTGAAACAACGACTGACAAAGACCACAAGCTCTATTTCAGCGGTAGAGATGACAGGCACAAACACGGCGTTGGATTCTTGGTCCACAAGAACATTCTAACCACTGTCATGGGTTGCCGCCCAGTCTCCAGTAGACTCATTACCATCCGCCTGAGAGCAGCCCCTTTCAACATCACCATCATCCAGGCCTATGCCCCAACATCAGACTATCACGACAGCGAAGTGGAGGATTTTTATGAAAGTCTACAGGCGGTCCTTGACCAAGTGCCGAAGAAGGACATAGTCATAGTGCAAGGCGACTGGAATGCCAAGGTTGGCCAAGATGCGCACCACAACTGGGGAGACACATGTGGACCCCACTGCAACTACGAGACAAATGACAAGTGTCTGAGACTGTTGGAGTTTGCCAGATACAACAATCTGATACTGGCAAACACGCTTGGTCTCCACAAAAACTCCAGACGATGGGCATGGCACAGTCCCGGCGGGGAGCATCACAACCAGATCGACTACATCATGGTCAAGAAACGCTTCAGATCAAGCATCACCATTGGCAGAACACGCACTTTTCCAGGAGCAGACATCGGAAGTGACCACGATCTCGTGATGATGTCTTTCCGTCTCCACTTGAAGAGAGTAAATACAGCAAAGTGCACTAGACTGAAGTTCGACCTGGACAAACTGCAAGACCCGGAGGTGGCAGAACTATTTCAGGCCACAATTGGAGGGAAATTTGCACCACTGCTCATTTTGGGGACTGGTGAAGTAGATGCCAACACCATGACCACCACCTTCAACTCAGCTGTGGCAGATGCCGCTGTAAGGAATTGAGTCTGTTCAACTCTCGATATTAGTGCAAAATAAAATTATATTTTTGTTACGTCATTGTCGCTGCATGATGACGCACATTTCGCCATTTTCGGTGTTCGTTAAAAATGATCTGAAGAAAATGGATGTATGAATGTTGAGCAGCGTGTTTGTTATTGTAAAATAGTCGTGTCCAGCCCTCTTTGGAGGTACGTAGACCAATAGATAATATATAGAATAAGTACTTGGATATTAAGAAATGATAATAATATAGATTTTGATGGAAATGTATTTAGAATAAGGACGTGAATAGTGAAGGTCATAAAATGGAGAAAATGACCGTTGTTTTGCCCTAAGAAGAGCGGCGAAGTTTCATTATGTATAGATTTAAAGTGAAAATAATTTTATGACATAACGTTAAGAATTTTGTTCACATTGTCTGTTTTAGGGTTTTTATGTGGGATTTAATCAAGGGGAGAATAATGCGGTAATCCATCCATCTACATTGGGGATCTGTTTTTCATCGTGCCATAAGACTGTCAACTTCATTGAACATCGACTGCGCCATTGAGACAATATCATCGGACATCAACGTATTCGTCATCCCTCAAATTGGTGTTATGATTTATTATTATTGTTGTGTTATGTCGTCTTAGTGAGGAATAAATGAGTGTGAATGTAATATTCAAACAAAAACAAAAAGTCTTCTTTTGTGTTTTTTTTTATCATTCCAAGTTTATTTGTTATTTAGATTTTTAACGAACGCTGCTTCGTTACATTTGGTGACCCTGACGTGATTCGAAAGAAAAAAAAATATGTGAAAGTTGGAATGATAAAAAAAAAAATTGAAGCATTGTTATGAATGTGTTGTGAAAGAAAATAGAACAGTAATTTGACTTTGTGGAAAATAATGTGGAAAATAATGTGGAACAAAATGAACATTAACAGTGTGAGAAAAGACGAGAACAATGTGATGATATAAAAGAAGAGACAGAACTGAAGATATATATATGAAGAAGTGTGAATCACAGAGACATGACATAGAATATGTAGATATATATATGAAGAAGTGTGAATCACAGAGACATGACAGAGAATATGTAGATATATATATGAAGAAGTGTGAATCACAGAGACATGACAGAGAATCTGATTTAAAGTGAATGATATGAACAGTCCTTTGAAAAAGTGACATTGAAGTGAATAATATGAACAGTTCTTTGGAAAAAGTGACATTGAAGTGAATAATATGAACAGTTCTTTGGAAAAAGTGACATTGAAGTTTTGAACAATGACAGATGATTAGTCATATGATATTGTGATTGACTTTGTTAAAGTGATATGAAGAGATACATTTATTGAGATAAAAGAAGTGAGATGAAAAGAGAATATTAAGATATTGTGAGAAGAATTAATAAGTAAAGAGAGTACATTTTTAGATAAAAGAAGTGAGATGAGAAGAGAATATTAAGAATAAGATATAGTTGTAAAATATTTGAGAAAAAAAAAGTGATAGTTGATCACTTGAGTATTGATGTAATTGATATATTTTTGTGAAGTGAAGTGGGCGTCATCATAGGACACTGACGTAAAGCGTTGTAAAGTTTTGTTTGTGATAGATAACTAAATTGTTTTGTTTTTCTATCTTTGAATTTTATTTTTGCACCATGGCGGAAATAACGTCTGAGATGATCAAAGATTTTTTGCAACAGGCTGAACTACTCGGTATTTCAGATCAAGCTGAGAAAAAGGCCTATGTAGAGAAGTGTATTGAGAGGCATGAAAGGGCTATAGAAAGACAGGAAAAAGAAAAAGAAAGACAGGCCCAGATAGTTAGAGAAGAAAAAGAAAGACAAGCTCAGATAGACAGAGAAGAAAGACAGGCCCAGATAGACAGAGAAGAAAAAGATAGGCAGGAAAAAGAAAAAGAAAGACAGGCCCAGATAGACAGAGAAGAAAGACAGGCCCAAATAGTTAGAGAAGAAAAAGAAAGACAAGCCCAGATAGAAAGAGAAGAAAGACAGGCCAAGATAGTTAGAGAAGAAAAAGAAAGACAAGCCCAGATAGACAGAGAAGAAAAAGATAGGCAGGAAAAAGAAAAAGAAAGACAGGCTCAGATAGACAGAGAAGAAAGACAGGCCCAAATAGTTAGAGAAGAAAAAGAAAGACAGGCCCAGATAGACAGAGAAGAAAGAAAAGCTCAGATAGACCGAGAAGAAAAAGATAGGCAGGAAAAAGAAAAAGAAAGACAGGCCCAGCTAGACAGAGATAGAATGCAACATGAACTAGAAATGAGAAGACTAGAATTACAAGGAAATACTAACAACAGCGCTAGCACTCATGGTACTGATAGAACGTATCGTACATGTCTTCCGAAGATGCCTCATTTCCAACAAGGCAAAGATACGATAGATTCGTACTTGTACCGTTTCGAAGAATATGCCCGTAAATCTAAGTGGAAAGAAGAAGATTGGTCACAGGCTTTGTCAGTATTACTTGAAGGAGAAGCTGTAGAGTTGTATCATACTCTTTCAGCTGCCCCAGATTTTTCTTATCAAATGTTGAAAGAAGGTCTTTTGAAGAAATTTGAATGCACTACTGAAGGTTTCCGTAAATTGTTGCGAGGAGCACAACCACGTTCAGACGAGTCATTTTTGAGTTTTTCCGTCAGAATTCGTCACTTGGCTGATCGTTGGATAACTTTGTCAGGAATCGAACGTAATTTTGAGCCCTTGTTAGACTTGTTTTTGAGAGAACAACTCATGCAGAGCGTGTCAAAAGACTTAGCCACACACATATGTGAACATAACCCGAAAGATCTCAAAACAATGACGGTTATCGCAGATGCATACCGTGAAGCACACCCCGGAAAATCGTTAGCCCGTGCGGGTGCGGTTGATTTGTTTGCATCGGTGAGTTGCAATGTTCCTGGAACTCAGCACAACACCGGACAGACATACAAACAACAACAATTTCAACGTGGAGGCTTTCGTGGAGGCCAACGGTACAATCGTTTCCGTAACCGCGGATTTGTTCAAAACCGAGGGGGTTACACACCATCAAGCATGCAGACTAATCCCAGTCAGAACACTCAAAACCAAAGTCCTGATAATCAGAATAACCAAAATGGTCAAGCAAATCGTGGACATTCATACAGACAACAGTTCAATGCAAATGCCAACCGTGGTCACAATTTACGCATGTACAATCAAGGACCATACCACAATCAGAACACTGGGAACAGACAACCACAGGTCAATAAAGGGTGTTACCGATGTAGAGGGTGGGGTCATATTGCCCGACAATGCCCTACACCCGAAAATATGCAATACGGCAATGTTTCATACACAGGTTATGAATACCAAGAACCAGCAGAACAAAATGTAGAACTAGAAGCTACATCAGTATCACAAGTTGTTTGCTCATTGCAGGGCATTGATTATTCAGGATCACTCAAGCTCCATGATGGCATTGTCAATGGACAGCCAGTATCCGTTTTGCGAGATACAGGTGCAACTGTTTGCGGAGTTCGGAAAAGAATAGTGAACGACAACCAATACACAGGTGAAAAAGTGCGATGTATTTCATTTGGAGGACATGTAGAAGAATTCGACATTGCTGAAGTCGAAGTGCAGACACAATTTTATTCTGGAAAATTGCGATGCTGCGTGATTGAAAAACCTGTAGCAGATCTAATTCTAGGGAATTTGAATTGTATCACGGATGTTGTTTCTGTGAGTGTAACTTTGAAAGAACATGAAGAAGAAGTCAAAAACGCAAAGGTATCTGATACCGCTGCTGTTGTTGTCACACGCGCGCAGAAGAAACGCGAGGAAATTCCTAAACGTCCGTTGCCTACGGTTGTTCAGGATCTGAAGATCACTAGATCAGATCTAATTGCATTGCAAAGGCAAGACAACACACTGACACCACATTTTGACAATTCTGAAAGAAAAAGAAAGTTCAAAACAAAGAATGCTACAATTTCGTTCTTTCAAGAAGATGACGTGTTATATAGAGAGCATGTCAAGAAAGGATTGGTCACACATCAGATTCTAGTACCTGTTAGTCTTAGACCAGCAGTACTCGCTACAGCGCATGATTTGCTAATCTCGGGTCATTGCGGAACACGTCGAACGTTATCGCGAGTCTTACAACATTTCTTTTGGCCTGGAGTAGCACGTGATGTCAAAGACTACGTCAAAACATGCGACATATGCCAGAAAACAGCACCAAAAGGGAAAACACAACCGGTTCCTTTATGTACACCACCAGTCATAGATGAACCATTCAAACGTGTTGCTATCGATATTGTAGGCCCATTCAATCCACCATCTGAAGCAGGTCACAGATACATTCTGACAATTATTGATGTTGCAACAAGATATCCAGAAGCTATCCCTCTCAAACACATCGATTCAGTTTCTATTGCTGAAGCTTTGTTTGATACTTTTTCTCGTGTAGGGATCCCATCAGAAATTTTATCGGATCAAGGCGCACAGTTCAATTCGGATCTGATGAAAGAATTTCATCGTTTGTTTTCCGTCAATGCGGTTAGAACAACACCATACCACCCGCAATCAAACGGATGTGTTGAACGTTTTCATGGAACTTTGAAATCCATGCTCAAGAAAACAATCATACAAGAACCAAAGCTCTGGCACCGATTTTTACCTGCATTACTATTTGCATGTCGTGAATTGCCGAATGAGAGTACACAATTTTCCCCATTTGAGCTTCTGTTTGGTCGAACACCCAGAGGACCAGTTTCTATTCTAGCTGAAGAATGGACTGAACAAACAAAAGCAGATTCAGAGGCAAAACCATTGTATGAGTACATATTTCAGTTGAAAAATCGCATTTCAGAGACAATGGCAATTGCAAAAGAAAACACTAAACACGCTGTTGAAAAGAACAAATATTATCATGACGCACGCGCAAAACAACGCACATTTCAAGTAGGATCTGAAGTGTTAGTGCTGCTACCATCTTCCTCAAACAAACTACTTGTAGAATGGAAAGGACCTTATCAAGTAGTCGAATGCAAACACCCCGACTATAGCATCAAAATGCAAGGCCATGATAAACTTTTTCATGCAAACATGTTGAAAGAATATCATCGCAGAATACCACAAGTCGTTGCGATCAATGTACACAATGATGACACTGTTGAGTCAAAGAAAACAGTTACACAACAAGCTGAAAACAAGCACATTGGCAATATTACATCCAGTTTGCCTCAAACAGTTCTTTGGTCTGATATCACAAATTGTGAAACAGATATGCTATTTAGCAACCAAACATCTATCGGAGTAACTGATGACACTGTTGACGACGGTGTTGTATTACCCACTGCTCCAATAGCACAAAAGCAAGAAACCATTGATGATATCAAGTATGATTCAGCATTGACTGCTGAACAGAAACAAGATCTGACAATGACATTTCAAACCTTTTGCTGCACACTTGTCATCAACAGCAGGTTTATTTTCAGGTCCAGTTATGCATAACATTGAATTAACAACTGCAGAGCCAGTTCGAAAGAAGACATACGACCTCCCATTTGCATCAAAACAAATTGTGGAAACTGAAGTCAAACTTATGCTTGAAGCAGGAATAATTGAACATTCAATTTCACCTTATTCTGCTCCCGTTGTCCTTGTTAAAAAGAAAGATGGATCAACAAGATTCTGTATTGATTACAGAGCTCTCAATCAGGTCACTGTTTTTGACGCTGAACCCATTCCAGACACAGAACAGCTTTTTGCTCAGTTAGCCAATGGAAGCTACTTTACCAAGATAGATCTAACTAAAGGTTACTGGCAAATTCTGATCAATCCTCTAGACCGTCACAAAACAGCATTTACCACTCACTTAGGATTGTTTCAGTGGTTACGCATGCCATTTGGTCTAATTTCTGCACCAGCTACATTTGCACGTATGATGCGGACATTAGAATTAGAAGAAGCATCATCTCTGAATTTTTTTGATGACATTCTGATACACAGTGTCGAATGGCAAGCACATCTTCAACATGTGGACATGGTCATGCAAAAGCTAGAAAAATTCAATTTGAATGCTAGACCATCCAAAATTGAAGCAGGGTTTCAGAAACTTGAATTCCTAGGACATGTTGTAGGAGAAGGAAAACTTTGTCCAGACTCAAAGAAAATTGACAAAATGATGGCATTACCCACACCAACAACAAAACGTCAAGTACGAGCATTGTTAGGGTTACTGAGTTATTACAGAAGATATATCCCGAATTTTGCTTCCCTAACCGCTCCTCTGTCTGATTTGACAAAAGAAAATACAAAACGTCAAATTGTGTGGACACCTGTGTGCGCTGAGGCACTACGGTCGGTTCAAAAGCTTTTAGCATCCAAACCAGTGCTTATCTTACCTCGATTAGCAGATCCATTTGTTCTCCGTACTGATGCAAGTTCGGTAGGACTAGGTGCTATTCTGCTACAAGAACGAGATCAACATTTGCACCCAGTTGCGTTTGCCAGCAGAAAATTGTTGGAACGAGAAACACGTTACAGTACAATTGAACGTGAATGTTTGGGTATTGTTTGGGCAGTCAACAAATTTTCTCGTTACCTGTGGGGTACACATTTCATGCTCCAGACTGATCACAAACCACTGTCGTACTTGAAGACATCCAACTTCAAGAATTCGCGATTGTTGCGATGGACATTGAGTTTGCAGGAGTTCTCGTTTGATATTCAGTCAATCCCAGGAACTCAGAATATTTTTGCTGACTTACTATCTCGTGCTGAAATCGATCAATAATCACAACAAGAAAAGAAAGAAAAATCAGTAGTCAATAAGACTGAAATTTAAACTGTGGACTAGAGTTTCGTGAGGGCTTTAACATAGGTGTTAAAGTTACTATAGCACATACTGTATTTTTTTTGTTGGCTTAAAGTTTGTGTGCTACAATTTTATATAAATATCGTTAGAATATTAAAAAAAAAAAGAAGGCTTTAGTTGCCTTCTTTTTTTTTGTAGAGAGGGGGGAGTATTGTAAGGAATTGAGTCTGTTCAACTCTCGATATTAGTGCAAAATAAAATTATATTTTTGTTACGTCATTGTCGCTGCATGATGACGCACATTTCGCCATTTCCGGTGTTCGTTAAAAATGATCTGAAGAAAATGGATGTATGAATGTTGAGCAGCGTGTTTGTTATTGTAAAATAGTCGTGTCCAGCCCTCTTTGGAGGTACGTAGACCAATAGATAATATATAGAATAAGTACTTGGATATTAAGAAATGATAATAATATAGATTTTGATGGAAATGTATTTAGAATAAGGACGTGAATAGTGAAGGTCATAAAATGGAGAAAATGACCGTTGTTTTGCCCTAAGAAGAGCGGCGAAGTTTCATTATGTATAGATTTAAGGTGAAAATAATTTTATGACATAACGTTAAGAATTTTGTTCACATTGTCTGTTTTAGGGGTTTTATGTGGGATTTAATCAAGGGGAGAATAATGCGGTAATCCATCCATCTACATTGGGGATCTGTTTTTCATCGTGCCATAAGACTGTCAACTTCATTGAACATCGACTGCGCCATTGAGACAATATCATCGGACATCAACGTATTCGTCATCCCTCAAATTGGTGTTATGATTTATTATTATTGTTGTGTTATGTCGT
Organism: Oncomelania hupensis; assembly: GCA_036898135.1. Classification (NCBI taxonomy): domain Eukaryota; kingdom Metazoa; phylum Mollusca; class Gastropoda; order Littorinimorpha; family Pomatiopsidae; genus Oncomelania; species Oncomelania hupensis. Next base: position 53,608 of record JBAHVR010000193.1, read on the forward strand.
CTTAGTGAGGAATAAATGAGTGTGAATGTAATATTCAAACAAAAACAAAAAGTCTTCTTTTGTGTGTTTTTTTTTATCATTCCAAGTTTATTTGTTATTTAGATTTTTAACGAACGCTGCTTCGTTACAGCCGCCACTGAGATCCTTGGCAAGCACCGACCAAATAAGAAGCCGTGGATCACACCTGAACCTTTGGATCTGTGTGATAAACGAAGAGAGATAAAACAAGAAAAAGAACACCTCACAGAGAGCTGATGTCTACCGAAAAATCAACAATGACATCCGAAAAGGCATGCGCACAGCAAAGGAGAACTGGATAGAAGATCAATGCCAGGAAATAGAGAACAGTCTGAACAAGAACAACAGCAAAAAGGCCTACCAGACTGTGACGCGGCTGACAAGTGTTAAACAGCCCAAAGTCTCCACGATCGAAAGCAAGTCTGGCATATGCCTTACAGAAGAACAAGAAGTCTTGGGAAGATGGACAGAGTACTGCTCTGACCTTTACAACCATACACCAAATGGAGACCCATCAGTTCTAGCATGTCCCGAGAACAGAGAAGAAGAAGAAATCCTCCCAATTCTCCGGGAAGAAGTTGAGGCAGCAGTGCAATCGCTGAAGAAAGGGACGTCATCGGGAGTGGACAACATACCCGCGGAACTGCTACAAGCAGGAGGAGAGGCGATGATTGATGCCCTCACCATTATCTGTAACAAGATCTGGCAGAGTGGGGAATGGCCTACACCATGGACCCAGTCGCTTGTCATCACTCTTCCCAAAAAAGGTAACTTTCAGGAGTGTGAAAATTACCGCACTATCAGCCTCATCAGCCATCTCAGCAAGGTGCTCCTGAAAATAATACTCAACAGGTTGAAACCCCAAGCTGAACAAATCATAGCTAAATAATAAACAGGATTCAGGGCAGGGCGAAGTACCACTGAACAGATTTTCAACCTCAGAATAATCTGTAAGAAATACCTACAGCACCAACCACATCTATATCATGTGTTCATAGACTTCAGGAAGGCGTTTGACCGAGTCTGGCTTGCAGCTCTATGGGCAACAATGAAAGTGTAAAACATCAGCCCTAAAATTATTGAAGTCATCAAAAGCCTGTATGACAAGGCTACCAGTGCAGTCCTCCATAACAGCGTCATCGGGAACTGGTTCAGAACAACAATCGGTGTGCGTCAAGGATGCCTACTCTCTCCAACACTCTTCAACATCTTCCTAGAGCGCATCATGTCAGATGCTCATGCAGATCACGAAGGCACAGTCAGCATAGGGGGTAGAGCAATCTCCAATCTTCGTTTTGCGAATGACATTGATGGATTGGCTGGAGAGGGACAAGAACTTGAACAGCTGGTACAGAGGCTTGACACCACCTCCAGAGCTTATGGAATGGAAATAAGTGCAGAGAAGACCAAAATGATGACCAACAGCACCAATGGCATTAACACGGACATGAAAGTCCAAGGCCAAACATCGGGAGACGCTCGGCCGGCGCTTGCCCGACGCCCGGACGACACAGACAATCGCGGCGATGATCGCAAAATTTTAACTCCGCGTTAAAACGTCACCGACGCTCGACCGACGTCGAAAATCGCTGCGATTTGCCCGATTCACCGCGCTGCCGCCGCCCGATCGTCGCACAAATCGCCCGATTTACACGTCGCGCGATCATCGTGCGTCTATTGTGACTGTAGCATACACTCGATGTTGTTTTCTTTTATCAGTTCATTCTGCCCCGATGCTTGAAACCTGTTAAAGTGTAACTCAGGATCGTTTATCCACGCAGCCTGCTCACTAAGCAACAAGACACGGAGTCGTCGTATGAAGTTTTCCACTTTTATTCAGCACACATCAATAACTGCATACAATCGCTCAATCGCTTTTCCACTCTCAACTTTTTACTTTCAACTCACTATCAACAACTTTTTTTGAAACAGTGCGGCACTTATATAGTCTCTTCATACTCCAGAACAATTTAGAACACGGCAGAATGACGCACTATAACCAATCAAATAAAACTTCGTCATCACTGACTTACGTCATACAACATTCTATCTGTCCAAGAATGTTCTCAAATATCGCGAAAATTCGATCGATAGTAAACAAGCAATAATATCGACTAACGAAAATTATCAACGTTATACAAAGCTTCTTCTAACAACAATGCAAACTCAAATCAAGGGTAAATACACTCTATCATTGCATGCTTTGCAAAATAAAACGAACAGATCTATCGCGCGCGCTTCACACATAATATCGTGCGCATTTCACACGCACCATCATGCGCGTTTCAACGTAACAGATACCTAAACTACTAAACTACTGTTTAGCTTGTTCGATTATTGGTATTTGTACTTTCTTTAAGGTCGAGGTTATTGTGCTTCACCATGTTGTAGACCCGTCTCGCGTTTTGTCTGTTACAATAAATGTACAAAACTATGAAATTTACAAATTTTATAACATCTGTAGTAAATTTGCACAATTACTATTTAAATCAAGGGATTTACAAATTTTCTAAAATTCTCAAGAAATTTATAACTTTACTGAAGTACGTGACCATTAAATTTGTAAGTTTAATGAAGGAGTTTGCAAAATCAAATAAATGGATAGCTTTTTATAAAAATTTAATTAATTTTATAAAGCACTTTTCCAGTGGTTGAGCTGCTCAAGATGCTGGTCGATTTAGGATCTAACTCAAGATACTGAAACAACCTGTTACGATTGAGACGCGTACGATAGATCCGATCATTTGTTTTGCAAAGCATGCAATAATAGCGTGTATTTACCTTTGATTTGATTTTGCGTTCTTGCTAGAACAGGCTTTGTATAATGTTGGCAATTTTCGTCGGTCGATATTGTTGAGAATTTTCTGGAATTACGTGTTTATTATCGATCGAAGCTTCTAGACCTTACGGGCAAAAGCTGTTCGAATAAAAAAACATTATATGAACTAAGGTAGTGCATGGTTCCGGAGACGAGTTTTTTTTTTTTATTGGGTGTTATTGCGTCATGCTGGAATGTTCAAACTTGTTCTTGATTGCAAAGAGGCTGATTTTTGGAAAGCGATCTCGGATGCAGTTGTTGATGTTTGCTGAATGAAGTTGGAAAACTTTATTCGACGACTCCTGCCTTGTTGCTGAGTGAAAAGGCTGCGTGGATAAACGATTTCTAGTTGCACATATCAAGATTCAGGCACCGGGGCTGAATCAACCATTGATAAATAACCGTGTAACACAACCATCAGATTAATAGCAGCAATAAGATGGCCAGAGCTCACAGCCAATGTTAATGTCCGGGCCACCGGCAATGGAACCCGCTTGTAACACGAGCTGGCCGCTATCGTAACTAACTATCTCGTCTTTTGTTTTTATTAACTTTATAACATGTTTCAAATCAAACACAATTAAAATATGATTAAAATAAAACACAATTAAAAGAAAAATAGCATGGACGCTCTGCCTCTCTCTGCTTGTTTATAGATTAAGTTAGGTTTCAAATGTTTTGTCTCCCCATCATTGTATTTGACAAATCCTTGCCCTCCAGTCCAGATGCTGACTCTTGACCAACTGCTGACGGCAAAGATATAGTCTTGTCAAAGCAAACATCTGGTTTATTGAGTAGCTTTTGCAGAAACAAGTAAAACTGATTTCTTGTGTAACCACCTTTAAAATCCCTATTTTCAGTGCAATAGTGCATATGCCAGTATTTAAATCTCTGTGCATTATAACTCCAAGAATATTTCTTGAATCTCACGGTCAACTTAATGTTCCGCTATGCGTGCTGTTTTTAGTAAATGGTCCATGTCTGAATGGCTAGCTATCTTGTTTATTACATGTTATTATAGTTTTAGTTACAAAAGCAAAACCAATAGCTCCAGAGCTGGAGCTTACAGCTCTGGAGCTATTGTTTTTTGCTTTGTCCGTCCGTCCGACGTCCAACGTTTGGAGATGATATCTGCGCACTTTTCTCTTAAACTTTCTTTGAAACTTGGTATTTAGTTACGAAAATGGTGTACCCTATAGGCCTACCAGATAACAAAAAGGTATGCGTATCAGGTGACGACATCATGGTGAGGCCATAATTTGTTGTGTGTGTTGTTTTTTTAATCCCGTTTCTCCCAAACTAATGGAGGGATTTGGTTCAAGTTTGGTACATACTCAGACTTAAAATGTGCCTCCAATGTAAAACCAAACTTATGCAAATCGAATGGAGTAATCATCCTGACGCAATATTTGAATCCCCCACTGTATCCCGCCCCCACAACCCCAACTTTTTCTCCTAGTACTAACTTCAATATTCTTATAACTATCGATATTACATGCACGCTTTGCTGTGCTCCTGGCTTGAAAATTAATAGTAAGGCTCGCACATGACAATATATCAGGATGAAACATGTTAGTTTCTCTTCTGTAACAGGTGTTGACAAAGAAGGCCATAACCCTAGTCAGAATATCTGCGATAACCCAATGACTGCCGTCGTTTTAGTTGAAAACCACCAGAGAACTAATCACTAAGTCAATGATAGCCAGCTTGTAACTATAGGAACAAACAAACAACTATTATTATTATTTTATTGTGTAAAGCGAAATTCCAAATTAAAAAGTCTGCTCAAAACGCTCACACACATACTCACACACATACTCACACACATACTCTCACACAAGCACTGGATTAATGTACTGCACTGTACATTAAAACATGGAACAAGACAAATACAAACTGTAAGACATAAAGGTGTACATGCAAACATAGGCAGGTCAATTATACAAAATTAGTACAAATTCAACATATAAAAGATTGAATTAAATAGTAACATATAACGTTTGTAAAACGACATTTCAAAAAAGCTTTAAAGCATAAACTACAATAAAATAATAAATACAATAAAATAGCTAACAGAGTTTACAAAAGGACATCCCGACCGACTGTTGCACACGCACATACGCATATACGTTCTCTCTCTCTCTCTCTCTCTCTCTCTCTCTCTCTCTCTCTCTCTCTCTCTCTCTCTCTCTCTATTTCTCTCTCTGTCTCTCTCTCAGGTTACAGGTGCAACGCCAATAAAAATTATTGTAAACTATCTGATGTCTCTATTAGAGCGATACTGAAGTTTTAACGCAAAATATTTTTTCTAAATCTAGCAAACTATTTAACATAGTGAAGCTATAGAGATATAAGTCAATTACACACACACACACACTAAAATTTTCTTTCAAACAGCTGCAGAAACCTTAACCGTTTAATTTTAAGAATTTACCTAAAGTTGTCATGTTAATCCAAACGATTAAACAAAAAAAAGTATAATTTTGTCATTTAAAAAAAAAAAAACCAACTGTTTAACATTTTGAAAGTTAAGATCTAAATTAATTACGAATTCTACACCCATCAGCTGGTTTGTTTTTATTTTTTAAAAGTAAATAACAAAGAAAAGATTGTAATATTGTATTTTAAGAATGTTATAAAAGTTTGTTTTCTGTGTTCGCCATTCTATTGGTCTTTTTATATTCTCATTTCGAAATCCAAACTATTTTACTTTTCTACACAAAAGAATGAGTAAATTGTTCTTATTTTGGTAAACTATCCATTCTAGTGTGGTCTCCTTGTGTATGTAAAGGTGACTTGTGATGTTGGATTTTAGGTTCTAAACCTTTTCTTTCCTAAATGTTTTACCTTTTTTAATTGTCTGACTGATGCTTTACCGCCTTACAAAAGTTAATACGAGAATATAATAAGTAAAATACACATAAAGAAATCAAACAATTCATCACAAGCAACACAGAAATATGCAAATCAATTAATAAATAAGATTACAAAATTAAAAAGCCCATTCATCGCATGCATCACAAATACATCTAAACAACTGAGAAATAAAACCCTTGTAAGCTTCCGGCTTTTCTGACAAAATGGGGCGTGGATTACAAAATTATATAGGCTTATGAATGATCGGACACATTTCTTTAGCGGGGCTGAGGAACAGATTTCTAAATATGGGAAATATAATATTCTTGTAAAGCCATGCCCGGCCAAAAGGGGCTTACATTATTATAAACAAAGGCCACTTGCTGAGTATTTAAGGCCTAAGCATTCAGTTTAACAATGGCAAATGTGGCACATTGGTCAAACATTAGACAACATTAAAAAACGATAAGGGTGGCTAAAGCTCCTAATGTTAACGTTAGCAAAGACAACGTTGGCGAATGCAATAAGCAATTACAGACTTAATATTATCAAATGACAAATATGGCCAAAGACCTAAACATCAACACACGTCAAAGGTGGGCAAATGCCTAACATTAACGTAACACACGTCAAAGGTGGGCAAATGCCTAACATTAACGTAACACACGTCAAAGGTGGGCAAATGCCTAACATTAACGTAACACACGTCAAAGGTGGGCAAATGCCTAACATTAACGTAACACACGTCAAAGGTGGGCAAATGCCTAACATTAACGTAACACACGTCAAAGGTGGGCAAATGCCTAACATTAACGTAACACACGTCAAAGGTGGGCAAATGCCTAACATTAACGTAACAAACGACAAAGATGGGCATGACCATTAATATCAACTGACAACGAAGTTGATGAATGGATCAAACATTAATACATGTATTAGCAAATGACAAATGTGGCCAAGAGCCTACATTTTATCTGTAAGAAAACGGCCAAGGTGGGCAAGGATTTAAACATTAACATCAGCAAACAACAAATGAGCATAAAACCTAAACATTAACATGTAGAACAAATGAACAAAATGCGAAAAGCTTCAACTTTAATATTAATTTTGCTATTAAGTTCTGTACTCTGCTTGACATGTTTTCTTTCACGCAGGCAATAGCCGGTCCGACTCAGAAAAGAGGCCACACACTTGACTTGTTGATTTATCGCTTACCAGACAACATTGTTTCATGCTCATATGTTTCACATGATTTGAAATCTGACCACAATGCAATTTTATGTCATCTGCATGTCGCTAAACTGCCTGTGGAACCAATTACCATTAATTATCGCAAACTGCGTAGCATCGATCCACTAGCTTTTAGGGCCGATCTTGCTACCTTATCTCCAAAATGCTCTATTGTTGACTACAATGTTACTGTGCATGCTGCACTTGACAAGCACGCGCCTCTCTGCCAACGCACGGTCCGCCAACGTAAATTTAACCGGTGGTTCAGCAGCATTACTGACCAGTTCCATCAGCTCAAACGTCAGCGGCGTCAGGCAGAGAGACGCTGGCTGAAGTCAGGCTTGACAGTTCACAAATAGATTTTTGAAACCATCAAACACAAAATAGCCAATATGATAGAAGAACCACAATATTCTGTTCGAAACTCTCGAGTCGCAGTTTGGAGTTTAAAGGAATGCCTTGGCCTGGTTCAAGTCATACCTCCAAGATCGTACGCAAACTGTCAGCATTGCTGAGGTGCTCTCAAAGAAAGAAAATTTGACCTTTGGTGTGCCGCAGGGGTCGGTTCTTGGACAGATTCTCTTTGTGTTGTACACAAAGCCTTTGCATGAACTGATTCAAAAACACGATGCAACCGTTGAATCTTTTGCTGACGACACTCAGCTTTTAAAATCAAGTCTTCCGGTGCAAATCGATGCCAATGTCCAGACTGTACAGAATTGCATTTCTGATGTCCGATCCTGGATGAAACAAAACAAGTTAAAGCTCAATGATGATAAAACAGAGGCTCTCCTGTTCAAAAAGAACTCCCTTAGCTTGCCCCTTGCCTACCACTGTAAGTGTAGGAGAGCATGAAATTTCTTTCTCTCAGTCAGCTAGAAATCTTGGCTTTTATATGTTGAGTGACATGACACTTGACTTCCATGTTGCACAAGTTTGTAAATCAGCGTATGCTGCCTTGCGCCAGATCAGCTCCATTCGCTGCTACTTGACCCTTCAAGCAACCATCACCTTAGTCTGTGCATTAGTCTTGTCTAGGCTAGACTATTGTAATGCCCTACTGGCTTCTTGCCCGAGTCATCTCATAGACATTGTGACGAGGCGTACAATCGAACCTCTGAGCTAGGCTGCCAACAGTCATCACCCACACCGCCAGCGACTATCCCCACACAACCAGTCATCCCTAGCAGGCTCGCTGGCCCACGCGCTTAAGCCCCGCCCCTCGGGGAGCCCCTGTTAAAGCCTGATACAAAGTTAGCCTCGGCGTCAGTCGAAAATCACCAAGCCTTGAAGCCACAACTAACCTGTCCGAAGACACGTCTCCATCACCCGGCGGACCTCTGAGCTACGGCAGTACTCGTGTGCTTCCACCCGTCTTAAGTCAAGGTAGGAGAGGAAAACTTACTCTTTGTCATGTAGCAAACCCATCACCCGTCGTTCGCCCAATGTGTTCATACGTCCTGTCGATATGTATGTTCATGTTTATAGTTTTGCCGTGACGTGTTGCTGTGACTTGTATTTATTCCTTGCACATATTTTCTACCTTGTATATGACTCATGACATGTTTGAATTTATACTTGTATGCTCCATGTTAGCCCCCTGTGTAAATATCCCATGCCATGCTGTCCCTCCACATAGATTAAAGTCCCCCAGTACCGCCCTTGCCTACAACCCCTTTACCCTGTACCTATTCCATTTGCATTTCCTCCATGCTCCCAATGTATAAATATTTGCCCCTGTTGCCTACCCCATCTTAATGCGCCGAAGGTATCACATATTAGCGGCTGCCAATAAACTCCACTTTGGCCCTGTAAACCTAGTTGCATTGTTTGACTGTTGGTATATGCTCCGGCTCAACCTTGACCGGTCAGCCAATTTGAATTCTGAGATGGGCGATTGCGCCACAGGCCCTGAATCCAGAATATTCCTATCCCCCCGCTGATACAGAGTCTGTATTGCGTTACAGACGGCTCCTGTACCGGGCGAACTACCCCGGCCCTGTATCATCTCCAGTCGCTGACCCGCTGCAGGCCCCTGACAACCCAGGGAGTCAACGAGAAGCGTTACTCTGAACTTTGCCATTTCCTAGACAGCTAGCAACGAAAGCTGGAATCTAGACCTGTACCTTCCACAACAATCACTCATGGTCAATGCGTCACCGCGTGACCGACTGACCTGCATCGCTGACCACGCCACGCGGTCCCTGGTAAACAGACCACCCAGAGTATCTTGGACCAACCGCCGCTCTCCAGTACCCAGCTAAGTTACTGACCTACGAGAATCACCACTCGCCAGATTATCAGAGAGACTCTGACCATACAGATATACTCCTGCCCTGTGATGATATCAGTCCACAGTAGCACTAGTACCCCAGATATCGACCACCCAGAATATCTCCGAGCTACTCCCTACTGATAGACGCTACCCCCGTGACTCACTTTAGAATTATTCGACCTAGACTACCCACTTTGAATTAATAAAACTAAATCGTTATAAATTGCACTTATCCAGTCTGGCCTTTGTATTTGAATTTCTCATCTAGTGTAGTCTACCATCTTTCTCGTCTATCCCCTGACGGTCTCTCATTTATTTAGTCTCTCCTAGCCTTAATCTCTTGAATGTCATCGCATCATTAGCCTAACAAAGGAGGTAATACAGCGCTAGAGATTAAGAGCTTGCCCTCCATTCCCCCAACCCCTTTTCTTTGTGACATTAACTTTGGCGACCCCGACGAGACTAAAAGACTTAGGCTTCCCATCCCAACTCGACGAGACCCAAAGACTTAGGTTCCCATCCCAACTTGACGAGACTTAGGACTTAGCTTAATTTCCACCCCAGCCCAGTATAGATAGGACCCAGCCCTCTAGGCCTAGTAGAGTATAGCATAGCCCCATAGGTCCCGTACTGGCTTTCCCGAGTGGTGGTGTCTCAAAAGGTTTTTTCTTGCATTCATTTTTGTATTTTCGATTGATTGCATTTTGTCTTTGTGGTTGTGTGGTGCTGTATTCGCCCCTCTGCAGTTTCATCGTAGCTCATCCAGCCCACCCCCTTGTTTTCCGTCAGTGTACCCCCTTGTGTGCGCCCCTCATTCCGGTTAGAACTTCTCAGGGTAAGTCACCTCCCTTACCATGGCCGACCGGGGAGAGCTTGCGCTTAAGTACAAGAGTATTGGCGAGAGCTTAGGGCTCGCCGGCACCGAACTCAAGGACTACGTCCTGGCTAACGTAGATGCGGACGTGGCCGAGGAAAAGTTGAAGAGGGAAGAGAGGGCCAAAGAGCGAGAGGCGAAGAAAGAGGAGGAGAAAGAGCGCCTCGCCGCGGAGGAACGGGCCGCCGCCCGGAAGATTGCAGAGGAGGAGAAAGCCGCTGCCCGGAAGAAGGAGGAAGAGAAAGAGCGCATCGCCGCGGAGGAAAGAGCCGCCGAGCGGAGAAGAGAGGAGGCGAAGGAGAGGATTGCAGAGGAGGAGAGAGCCGCCGAGCGGAGAAGAGAGGAGGCGAAGGAGAGGATCGCAGAGGAGGAGAGGGCCGCCGCACGGAGGAAGGAGGAGGACGAGAGGGTCGCGGCACTTGAAGAGAAGAGGAAGGACAAGGAGCTCGAACGGCGCCAAGCACTCCTCCAGCTTGAGCGCGACCGCCGCGATCTAGGTATCGCCTCACCCGCGAGCGAAGACTTCTCGCTCATCGCCCCCAGCTTCGCCACCAGCGCCGGAATATCCGCAATCCCCCCGCCGATTCCGGGGATGAACTTCCCCCTGGACCCATTCGTCGAACGGGACGAATCGATCGAAGTTTATCTAGCCCGATTCGAGAGAGTCGCGGGAGAAAACGGCCTTGACCCCCAGTACTGGTATCGCAAGCTTAGTCATGGCCTTAAGGGGAAGGCCTATGAAATCCTGGCCAAGACGCCAACTTCCGAGGAGGGCGACTACCCCGCCCTCAAGAGATCTCTACTGCACGGATTTGAGCTCTCAGGCGAGCACTATCGCAAGAATTTCCGGAACTCCCGGAGAGAGAAAGGGGAGAAGTTTACGCAGTTTGCCGACCGGCTAGCCACTCTACGGGACAAATGGATAGAGCAAACGGACGAACCAAAGACGTACGACGGACTGCTCGAATTGATGCTAGCCGAGCAACTCCGAGGGACAATGCCAGCGGAACTTCGGACTTTCGCCGCCGAACAGGGAGCCGCCCGACTTGAAGACCTCATCATCGTCGCGGACCGCTACCTTACCGCCCACCCCGACGACAGACAGCCTCGCCGGGATCCCCCCGCACCCTCGTCACCAGATACCCGCCACCAGCCTCGCCGGCCAGTCCCGCCAGCGAACCACCGTCCACAGCCGCCTAAAGGACGCCCAAACCCCGGAGCAGAGCCTGGGAAGCGGAGCACAGAGCTCTACTGCGGCTACTGCCAGCGCCGAGGACACACCCGCGAGAAGTGTTTTCGCCGCCTCAGCGACCAGCGTCGCAAACAAGGCACCGTATTGGCCCTACGCCAAGTTACTCCCGACGGGAACCCGGTAACCCCCGTCGCCACTCCCACCGATCGACCGGCCGTCACCGAGCAAGTGACTGTCAACGATCGCCCTGCCCACTGTCTATACGACACTGGACTCACCTTTGACGCCGTCGTCCGCCGCTCGCTCATCAGGGAACAGGACCTGACCGGCGAAACTATTACCCTGAAGTTGGCCGACGCGTCCCAACCCAGCACCACGCTCCCTATAGCCCGGATCCAAGTCACCAGCCGATACGTCACGGGCACCATTCAAGCTGCCGTGATGGACCAGCCCCTGTATGACTTGATATTAGGATGCCGCTACGTGTTCTTGGGTATGCCACCCCAGCCTGTGGAGTCGATGGCCGCCGTCCAGACGCGCGCCCAGGCGAAAACAGCCGCGACACCACCCCCGATACCCAACCAGATGCCGGAACAGATCCGGAAGGCCCAAGAAGACGACGTCACCCTCCGCAAGTGCTACGGAAAGCTTCCCGCCGCACGCACTCCACCCAAGTCCGGAGACTTTTTCGTCGAAGACGGACTCCTCTTCCGTCAGAAGGACGACCATTCTCAACTCGTCGTACCTGCGACCCTTCGCCCCCAAGTCCTGGAACTTGGCCATAGCATGCCCCTAAGTGGACATATGGGCATAGGAGCGACCACCCTACGCATCAGCGCTCAATACCACTGGCCCGGGATGACAGAAGACGTGAAGCGCTACGTCAAGTCCTGTCGCCAGTGCCAACGACACTCGCCCCGCCATCACACCGTACCGGTCACTATCAGCCCCACCGTAGTCGTCGGGACACCCTTCCAACGAGTGGCAGTCGACATAGTAGGACCCCTTCCGCGGACCAAGAAGCGGAACCAGTATCTACTTACCCTTGTCGACGCTTGCTCGATGTGGTGTGAGGCCGTTCCACTACCGAAGATTGACGCCGCCCGAGTCGCCGACGCGCTCGTCACCATATTCACACGAGTCGGATTCCCGGACAACATCTTGACCGACAACGGGTCCCAGTTCACCGGAAAACTCATGCAGGAAGTTTTCCAACTACTTCGCATTCGCCATATCCGAACTCCACCCTACCACCCCGCAAGCAACGGACAGGTCGAGCGCCTGAACGGGACTCTCATCTCGATTATCCGCAAGATCGCCGACGAACAGCCCGAAGCGTGGGACACCTACGTCCCGTCAGCACTCTTTGCATATCGAGAGACCCCGCACACCTCCACCGGATACACGCCTTCCACGCTGCTTTTCGGGAGACCCCTTTCTGGACCTCTAGCCGCCCTACGACGTAGCTGGACCGACGCCAAACTGGACGAGGCACCGGTCGACGCCACGAAATACGTCACCAGGCTCCAGGAAACCCTCAAGGCCACATGGAAAGCCGCCTCCGCCAACCTGAAGAAGGCGAGAGAGAGACAAGCCCGCTATCATAATCGCCGCGCCCGGGACCGAGAACTACAGGTAGGAGACCAGGTTCTACTGCTTCTCCCCAGCGGCACGAACAAGCTAGACATAGCTTGGCAAGGCCCCTACCCGGTGCTGGAGAAGCTCTCCCGTACCACCTATCGCATCGAGGTAGGCGGAAAGCCCAGGACCCACCACATCAACTTGCTCAAGCGGTACCTGGAGCAACCCGCAACCGCCCCAGACTCCCACTCGCTACTCACGGTCGCGCTGGCCGTCGAAGTGGATGGCACAGAGACCGGCGTCGCCGAATTTCCGCTAAAAGGGAAGGAATCCTTCCGGGACGTCTCTCTGGACCCCTCACTCCCCGCCGGCCAGCAACGCCAACTACGCGCCATCGTAGCAGAATACAGGGAAGTCCTCACCGACATTCCTGGGAGGACGGACCTAGAGGAAGTCCAACTAACCCTGACGGACCCCACTCCCGTCCGACAGAAACCATACCCCGTCCCGCTAACCCAGCAGCAGGTAGTAAGGACAGAAGAAGAGGCTCCGCCAACAGCCGGAGTCATCGCTCCACCCCGTTCTCACTACATCTCCGACATAGCGCCGTCACGCAAGCCCTGCGGAAAGCATCGCCCCCGCGCAGAGCATCGTCAGCCGCCACCCCGCAACAGACTCCATCGAGTCCCCACTGAGGGCCGACGCCCCAGCCTTCATACCCGCCGCCGCCCACTAACCGTAGCCGAGACCCGGCAGCTCCGCGGACCCCAGCCTTGGGCATCCGCCATCTACTACCCGGAACCCTGCATCGCCCCACATCACCCGGATCATCTCCAACCATCGTCTCACCCGGCAGCCGACCTCAGAGCTGATTGGCCGCGTCTCAGTCGAGGCCTACGACCTCGCCTCTTTCCTTGGGGGGGCCTCTGTGACGAGGCGTACAATCGAACCTCTGAGCTAGGCTGCCAACAGTCATCACCCACACCGCCAGCGACTATCCCCACACAACCAGTCATCCCTAGCAGGCTCGCTGGCCCACGCGCTTAAGCCCCGCCCCTCGGGGAGCCCCTGTTAAAGCCTGATACAAAGTTAGCCTCGGCGTCAGTCGAAAATCACCAAGCCTTGAAGCCACAACTAACCTGTCCGAAGACACGTCTCCATCACCCGGCGGACCTCTGAGCTACGGCAGTACTCGTGTGCTTCCACCCGTCTTAAGTCAAGGTAGGAGAGGAAAACTTACTCTTTGTCATGTAGCAAACCCATCACCCGTCGTTCGCCCAATGTGTTCATACGTCCTGTCGATATGTATGTTCATGTTTATAGTGTTTTGCCGTGACGTGTTGCTGTGACTTGTATTTATTCCTTGCACATATTTTCTACCTTGTATATGACTCATGACATGTTTGAATTTATACTTGTATGCTCCATGTTAGCCCCCTGTGTAAATATCCCATGCCATGCTGTCCCTCCACATAGATTAAAGTCCCCCAGTACCGCCCTTGCCTACAACCCCTTTACCCTGTACCTATTCCATTTGCATTTCCTCCATGCTCCCAATGTATAAATATTTGCCCCTGTTGCCTACCCCATCTTAATGCGCCGAAGGTATCACATATTAGCGGCTGCCAATAAACTCCACTTTGGCCCTGTAAACCTAGTTGCATTGTTTGACTGTTGGTATATGCTCCGGCTCAACCTTGACCGGTCAGCCAATTTGAATTCTGAGATGGGCGATTGCGCCACAGGCCCTGAATCCAGAATATTCCTATCCCCCCGCTGATACAGAGTCTGTATTGCGTTACAGACGGCTCCTGTACCGGGCGATACCCCGGCCCTGTATCATCTCCAGTCGCTGACCCGCTGCAGGCCCCTGACAACCCAGGGAGTCAACGAGAAGCGTTACTCTGAACTTTGCCATTTCCTAGACAGCTAGCAACGAAAGCTGGAATCTAGACCTGTACCTCCCACAACAATCACTCATGGTCAATGCGTCACCGCGTGACCGACTGACCTGCATCGCTGACCACGCCACGCGGTCCCTGGTAAACAGACCACCCAGAGTATCTTGGACCAACCGCCGCTCTCCAGTACCCAGCTAAGTTACTGACCTACGAGAATCACCACTCGCCAGATTATCAGAGAGACTCTGACCATACAGATATACTCCTGCCCTGTGATGATATCAGTCCACAGTAGCACTAGTACCCCAGATATCGACCACCCAGAATATCTCCGAGCTACTCCCTACTGATAGACGCTACCCCCGTGACTCACTTTAGAATTATTCGACCTAGACTACCCACTTTGAATTAATAAAACTAAATCGTTATAAATTGCACTTATCCAGTCTGGCCTTTGTATTTGAATTTCTCATCTAGTGTAGTCTACCATCTTTCTCGTCTATCCCCTGACGGTCTCTCATTTATTTAGTCTCTCCTAGCCTTAATCTCTTGAATGTCATCGCATCATTAGCCTAACAAAGGAGGTAATACAGCGCTAGAGATTAAGAGCTTGCCCTCCATTCCCCCAACCCCTTTTCTTTGTGACAGACATATATATGGGATATGCTTTCCCTTGATGCAATGTTTAAGTGATATTTGGAACGTATCCTAATCATTAATGTTTGCTCCTAGTCACTATGGGTGTGTGCGTGTGTGTGAAGGATGGGAAGGTATTTTTGGAACAAATGTTGTGATAACATGTAGTGAGGAAGCAAACTGTCAATATATTTAACTGTAAAAGAAATCGAAACATAGTGACATCGGTCTGATAAAGTAAGTTTAATATTAGTTAGAAATAGATTTACGCTAAGAGATACTCCTTTGATGATGAAGTAAATCACTCTAACATTAGTTAATATAAATGTATTCGGAAAATAGTACTTATTCCTTATTGTTTTGTCTAAATTATTTAATTAATATCTTTTAAGATTTCTTTATAATTGTATCTTGTTTAAATAAATGATTAAAATGAATTTGTAAAAAAATAATGTATTTAGATGAAGTTTATTTCTGATTTTGTTGTTTATATATTTTTTTGTGTGTTGTTATGTCAATTATTTTATTTTAAATGATTTTAGATTTGAGAAGTCAGTTTGTTATGATTAATTAAAAATGACTTGTATAATAATATTTTTTTTATTATAATTTTATTGTCTTTTTATATCCCCAATCCCCGCTCCACTCCTCACACCACAAAGACCAACCACAAACCCTCTATCCCCCAAACCACCACTAAACATATCACGAACTAACTACAGAACACAAACCCCCTCCTACCAACTCTAAATACACTTCCACGCAGAACATATCCCACCAATTACACCCCTAAACAAAACCTAGCAAACATCTGCCTCCACCCGAAAAAAAAAAACAAATCGCAGATACACTACATACGAAACATCCAAACCACGACCATACTCTCAAAATCAACCCCGTCAATCCATTATATATAAAAAATGAGAGAGATGATAGATGTGATATTTAAATACTTATCTGGTTGAGACAGAAAGAAGGGAAGTAAAAGTGAGAAGGCAGCGCCATCACTCTACCTAAGGCACCACTGATGCGGTAACTTAACCAAACTAAAACAGCCTCATGAACGAGTCAGTCAGAAGGATCTAAGATGATAGACCGCAGAGCTGTCCAGCACAAGACAAGAGTAAACATAAACTCCAAGCCCAGACCCGCAGAAAATGATAGTTCAAATTAGGGGATCATCTGTGTGCTAAAAAAAGAATAATCATTAGTACACCACAATTTACACAGAAGTGTAGCGGACATGAAGATTTTATTTTTATAAACTCTTTCATGATTGTTCACTATTACAAAAATATCATCAAAATTGCACATCTTAATCCTACCTATCACATCACACACTATGCTTCATTGCCAACAGAGAGGGTTTAAATACAACTGTCCCGTACTGTGCCACATTTATTCTCTGGAATGCCTTTCATATCTGTCATCTTCTGTTTTCTATGTCCCTTCTCACACACTGCTCTTTTTCTGACACTCGCGCTCTGCATGCAAAAAACAAACATCAAATGTACGGAGAACTGGCAATCACTTATTGTGCACCCAAACAATGCAACACTCTTCCAACCAACATCAGACACAAGCATACCCACCTCATACAAGCAAGGACTAGAATCTAAAGCACTCTTCAAACTCTAACTATCCTGACTAATTCCTTCATTTTTTTGGTTCTTTTTTTGGCTATGCTTGTGGATTGTGTTTGTGCAATATTGTACGTAGTTTTCTGTTTGTTTATTTCTTTCCATGTAAAGCGCTAAGCGCTTGTCTATACAAGGACCAAGTAATAGCATCATTTTTTCACATCACAGATCGCTGAAAGTAAAACCTGCAAACAACTCTTTCAGAATTTCAACTTATTCCTATATTCGAAGACAAACAACTCCCATTTGTTTTCTCCACCTACTTTTTCTGAGAGAATCCAAACAATCCGCAACAGCTTTCCTCCCCAGACCCATCCGCCCTTCCTTCTCCTCCACCATACACTGGTCCACCATACACTGGTCCACCATACACTGGTCCACCATACACTGGTCCTTGCCTAACACAATTGCTGCCTGTTTCTCAAAGTCAGCTTCGTGACATTCTGAAAAACACTGTTCCCAAATCATGTGATCTTGATCCCATCCCTACCAAGTTACTGTATGAGCAAACCATTCTTCCCTCTTTAACACACATCATCAATGATTCTCTCCTATCTGGTATTGTGCCCCCACGGGCTCGGCTCCGCGCGCCGGGGGTGGACCCCATGCCTCTCTCTGGCTGGGTGACCAAGTTGCCTACCCCTTTTTCTTCTCTTTTGTCTTGTTTCTGTCTTATTGGTCCTTTCACCTATATTCTCTTCACCCTTAAATTCTCCCAGTATACTATGCAGTTTTGACTCCCTTTCTTCTGCCTTACCGGACTTTCCCTGTCTTCTTTTTCCCCATCACTCCTTCTTTTTCTACTCTTCGTTTTCTCTGTGGCCTTCTCTTGGCCCCCTGCGTTTGCCGTGCAGGGCAACCCGTGTCGGGGGAGAATGGGATCCTGGAGGTTGAGGTCCCTGAGGGACTGCGGTCCCTCACACTAACACACCTCTTTGGCCCGGACTTCTCCTAGACGGGAGGCTGGCGTGGCCCGCGTCAGTCAAGCGGCTGGTCGTGTATTGCCCTAGCTCTGCTAGAAGGCTGCGGCTCATGGGTCAAACTTGAACAAAACCGTAGTGGCAGTGCGGGATTGTCTGGGTGTATATCCCCCCTGTAGCCCTGGTGCGCTCCCTTGCTGGATTTTCCGCTTGGACGCATCCCCTTGGTTGGACTCCGTGGTGGGTGGGGAGCAGGGGGGATGAATTCATAAATTAATAACATGGCTTCCACAAATAAACGACGACTGCGTGATGACGGACCGGACTCGGACACGGACAGTGACATGGACACGAGACAGAAAGCTTGTGCATCGGGGGTAGAAGGGGCCTGGCCTCGTTTTTTGGTTGTAGAGGGGGCGGATCCGGCTATGCCACTAGGCAAGCTGTCTCCGTTCGCAATACAGAAGGGTTTTCAATCCGTTTGCACAATCGGGTTCAAAGATGTGAAAAAATGAGATCTGGGGCCTACCTGGTGGAGTGCTCAACCAAAAGGGCATCGGATAGTCTTCTAAAGAGGGATTCGACTGTCTTCGTTGATAGACAAATCAAAGTTTCTGTGCATGGACGGTTGAATTCCTCCAAGGGAGTCATCCGATGTCAGGATTTGATCGACATGTCAGAATTGGAAATCCGTGGTGAGCTCTCCAGCCAGGGGGTCACAGCAGTCCCAGCGGGTCTTCGTCACCAAGGGATCCCAACGTATCCCCACCAACACACTTTTTGTGACCTTCGCTATGGCCAAATTGCCGGAGTCACTCAAGGTGGGGTACCTTAGGGTGAAGGTGACGCCGTTTGTACCATCACCGTTGCGATGCTACCGGTGCCAAAGATTTGGTCACGGTAGCAAGAACTGTAAAAGCAAGGAAATATGTCGTGATTGTGGTAAAGAGAAACACGAAAACGAATGCAAAAATCCGATTTGCTGTGTGAATTGCGCCGGGAATCATTCGTCCAGCTCCAAAGACTGTCCTCAGTGGCAGTTGGAGCTGGAAATCCAAAAGGTGCGGGCCACTGAGAGTTGCTCCTTTGGCGACGCAAGGAAAAAAGTTCTTGCAAGTAGGCCGGTGCTTAAAGAGAGGTCCTTTGCGGCTGTGGCGGGTTCCACATCTCATGTGGAACCTAGCGCACACCCGACAATGGACACTGCCATGAGTAAAATAACACAGATTTTGGAAACGTTGTGCAAACGGATGGATACTCTCGAAAAGATGCTTGCTTTGTTTGCCCAGAAGGGGGTTTCTCCAGCCCCACCGAATCCACTGGAGAACGTGCCGACGGGCACGTCAAAATCCGTCACTCCAAGCGCGCAGACGGCCGCGCCAATAGCCGTCACTTCTGCCACGAAGGAGGCTAGGCCTCATGCCACCGCACCAGCAACGACCGGTTTTAGCGACCGGGTAGTTGCTGGGGCGACTAAAATCCTAGTTACCCAGCAGAAGAACGTCAGAGGAGGAGAGGGAAAGATTGGCAGGGGTGAAGGGGAGAGGGAAGATATAAAATCTGGTGCTGGGGAGAGGGGGAGGAAGTCCGCTGGCAGCTCGGGTTCCGGGTCTTTGACAAAGAATCAAAGGCCCGGACCCCTTTCTTCCAAGCCCCAGCAGCCTCTCGAAACGGAGAACCGTTTCGGGGGGTTGATGGAACATGAAGAGATGGACGAGGGTCCAAAAGATACAGAGACATAATTGTGCTCTCGGAGATGAAACTTTTAGCATTCTTTTACTTAATTTTTATGTCCATTTTACAATGGAACATCCGAGGGATAAGGGCAAATTATGAGGAGCTATGCTGTCTGCTGACAGAGCATCGACCTGAAGTATTGGCCCTTCAGGAAACTCTCCTGTCAGAAAAACATCCTATAGATATTACTGGTTATTCCTCTCTAGATTGTTTATCTTCTAGAGGCGTTTCACTCTTTATCCATAGAAATGTCCCATTTAATCCAATTTTACTTAATACAAGTTTACCAGCAGTTGCAGCTAGAGTATCTCTTTTTAAATCCCTCACAGTTTGTTCTCTATATTTGACACCATCAATAAATGTAACTAAAAGTGAACTTGAGAATTTGGTCCAACAGTTACCTCCCCCTTTTTTGTTGTTGGGAGATTTTAATGGACGCTCTCCCCTGTGGGGTAGTGATCGTACCGATTCTCAGGGTAAAATAATTGAAGACATTTTAGACTCGTTAAACCTAGTAACTTTGAACGAGGGTGCTCCAACTTTTTCCTGTTCTAGAACTGCTTCTTTGTCCCACATTGATATATCGATCTGTGATCCCTCCTTACTTTTGGATTTTAAATGGACAGTTTTAGAGGATCTCCATGGCAGCGACCATTTCCCGGTTTTATTAAAACATGATTCAGATAACCTTGAGCAAACTCATGGCAGGTGGAAACTGAAACAAGCTAACTGGAGTCTGTTTTCTAACCTGTCTGAGGCCCAGCTACGTGCTAAGAACCAGGAATTTTCAAATGCCTTAGATCCAATACAGCTTTATACTGACATAGTTATTAACAGTGCCAAGGAGTCCATTCCGCAAACTTCGTCAAACCCTCACACACTTAAAAAACCCTGGTTTGACGATGAATGTAGAAAACTTCAGCAAGCTCGTAAAAAAGCTTTAAGAACTATGTTTTTACACCCAAACACTGAAAATAAACAAAACCACCAACGTTTGCGAGCGCAATGCCGACAGCTCTTCAAACGAAAGAGAAAGGAATCGTGGAGAGGTTTCTGCTCCACGCTTAATTCAAAAGCGAAACTGTCGAAGGTGTGGAAAGTAGTCCGCAAACTCAAAAATAGAAGTAACAAACAGGTGAGCCCATGCCTTACTGTGCAGGGTGACGTAATCGGAGATAAAAAATTAGTAGCTGATCTTTTGGCTTCTTCTTTTGCTGCAAATTCTTCCTCTGAAAATTATTCTGTCCCTTTTCAAACAGTTAAAACCCGTAAAGAAAAACAACAGTTAAATTTTACCTCCGATAATTCTGAAGATTACAACATT
This sequence comes from Oncomelania hupensis, assembly GCA_036898135.1. Taxonomy (NCBI): domain Eukaryota; kingdom Metazoa; phylum Mollusca; class Gastropoda; order Littorinimorpha; family Pomatiopsidae; genus Oncomelania; species Oncomelania hupensis. The sequence continues at coordinate 74,610 of JBAHVR010000193.1, forward strand.
CCATTTTCATTAGTCGAGCTTGATGATGCAATTAACAAAAGTGCAGATTCAGCAGTTGGACCGGATGATGTACATTATCAATTTCTCAGACATTTAACAAGGTACTCACGGTCTCAACTGCTGGACATCTTCAATCAGCTCTGGATCACTGGCACCTTTCCTCCCTCCTGGATAAAGGCCATTATTGTCCCCATCCCTAAACCTGGCAAAGACCATACTAACCCGACAAACTATCGACCAATAGCCTTAACGTCTTGCTTATGCAAGACGCTAGAAAGAATGGTTTATTCTCGCTTACTGTGGTATCTAGAAACAAATAATATCTTATCCAACACTCAGTGTGGCTTTCGAAGTGGTCGAAGTACTGTTGACCACCTGGTGCGACTGGAAACTTTTATCCGTAACGCGTTCGTCCAGGGTGAACATGTCGTTGCCATCATGTTTGATTTGGAAAAAGCTTATGATACCACATGGAAATATGGCATTCTTTCAGATTTACAAGAAATGGGTTTGAAGGGACATTTACCTCTGTTTATATCCAATTTTCTAACAGACAGAATCTTTCAGGTTAAGGTTGGGGGATCTTTGTCAGATACGAGAGAACAGGAGATGGGAGTGCCTCAGGGTAGCATATTGTCTCCCTTGCTGTTTAATATTAAAATAAATAACATTGTTCGTTCCGTTAAACGGGGAATTGACAATTCTTTATTTGTCGACGATTTTGCATTGGTAGCCAAAGGTAAAACTTTGGCATCTGCAGAACGTCAGCTACAGTTATGTGTCAAGGCCGTTGAAGACTGGGTTTTACAAAATGGTTTTAAATTTTCTGAAGCAAAAACTGAATGTATTCACTTTTCCCAGCACCGGGGAATTATTCAAGACCCTACTATTCTCCTCAATAAAACTCCAATAAAGGCGGTCCAACAAGTCAAATTTTTGGGCGTTATTTTTGATCAAAAGCTATCTTTCATTCCTCATCTGAAAATTTTGAAAACTAAATGTCAACAGGCCTGCAATTTGCTCAAGGTTATCAGTGGTACAGACTGGGGTGCTGACAAGAAAACTTTATTGCTGTTATATCGTTCTTTAATTAGATCCAAGTTAGACTATGGTTGCATTGTCTATGGTTCTGCTAGAAAATCTTATCTTAAGATGCTAGATCCAGTTGCCCATCAGGCACTACGCATTGCTTTGGGCGCGTTTCGCACTTCCCCTTGTGAAAGCCTTTACGTGGAAGCTAACGAACCCCCGCTGGAGCTGAGACGTACAAAATTGTCAATGAATTACTATTTAAAATTAAAAACTGATCCTATGAACCCTGCTTATGACTGTGTTTTCAACCCAGATTTTGTTCAGAAATTTGAAGCCAAACCTAACACAATTCCTCCGTTTGGCATCAGAATGCAAGCTCATTTGGAAAAAGCAGGCATTGATGTTGCTTCCATCAACGACGTTGAGCTTCGACTGAAGCTCCCCCATGGAAATTATGTACCCAAACATTAATTGGCAGTTGTCCGCTTTCCTTAAAAACAATACATCCGAAACCGTATATAACCAACTTTATTTAGAACAGTGTGCATTATACCCAGGATATGAACAACTTTTTACAGACGGGTCAAAGAAAGGAGATTCAAGTTGCTGCTGCGTCTGTCTCCGAGAGACACTTAGACCAGCCTTTGCAACAGCGTTTACCTGATTTTTGTTCTGTTTATACAGCTGAGCTCAAGGCAATTCATTTAGCTCTGAAACAAGTTTATCAATCCAAAAGAACCTCATTTTTAATCATGTCTGATTCATTGTCAGCACTTCAGGCTCTTTCCACGAGAAAGATATCACACCCTTTTCTGGCAGAGATCCATGACCTCCATACACAACTTGTTTCTGAGGGTAAAAAGATAGTTTTTATGTGGGTCCCTGGTCACATGGGCATCCGCGGCAATATTGCAGTAGACAGGGCGGCTAAAGATGCTCTACATCTCGATTTCCCTCCAGAGATTTTCCAGTTTGTGCCCTACTCTGACCTACGTTGTATGACTGGATCTTATTGTAAACGACTGTGGCAGACTGACTGGTCTAACCATGTCAACAACAAATTATTTCAAATTCTTCCCGATTTGTCCACTTCTTTGCCTAACTTTGCATCCACTCGCAAAGAAGAAACAGTGTTATCTCGCCTTCATATTGGGCATACTTATGTCACCCACAGTTTCCTTTTAAAAGGAGAAGAACCACCATGGTGCTTTGCATGTGATCAATCTTTTTCTGTTCGCCATTTTATGTCTGAATGTGCTGATTTGATTGAGGAAAGGGGAACATATTTTGGTTCCATACCTTTCAAAGAGATTTTTAAAGTATGTAATGGTCAACATCTGTTTCAATTTTTACATGATGTTGGTTTGTTCTATCGCATATAAATTGTATCGACATGTTTTGTTTAGTTTGGATTTTATTAGGACTGAATTTAGTGATTTGATTGAAGAAAGAGAATATATTTTTAATACATCAGTTTTAAAGAAGTCTCTTAAAGAGGCGTCATGTGAAAGTTTGTTTGTGTATTTAAGAGTAACAGGCTTGTTTTTTAAGACTTGAATCATTTGTGTTGCCGCATGACAAAACCCGGCTAAAGACGCCAGGATTGATTCGCTGCTACAGCCGTAAAACACTAAAAATAGGCTACCCCATCAATTTTAAGATTGTTGCCTCTTTGTCTTTATTTAAGACTTTTCTTTAATATCCCAAACGGATTTTGTTCAAAAATTACTAAAACATTGTTTATTTTGTTGATTTTGATAAGGGTGTTGATCACACCTTGCTAAAACAATGGCACTAATTGACCTCCGATACCCCAACTTTTCTTGTCCGACTATGAAGGGAAATCCCCAATGTGGATTGATATATAACGTCTGGAGAGTGAAAAGTCCCTATTGCTACTACTTTTTGGTACATAAAAGTGTGTGGCGTATGAATTTTTCATGAAATTCCTTGTTCCGAAGCTTGCTTGTGACACAAGTTGTGTTCGAATGTGTCTCTAGCCAGGTCGTGAAAAACTGAAGTGTTTCCAATAGATTTTCGACGATTTTTAGTTCAAAGTGAATTTTTTAATGTAGATAAACTCATCATACATCTATTTCAAGTGTTTTCTTGCAATATTTATGTTGCATTTGTTAGAAACAATTTGTCAAAGTAAGTGACCGATTCTTCTTGGAAACCGGAAGTGATGGCTTCGTCTTCAGCGTCAATAGATGTGTCGTCTGCTAGAGTAGCTAGGGCCTTGAATCGACCCGGTTTTGCTTCTGAAGAGCTCCAAGACCTGCTTTCAGACTATTTTTATGATGGTGCCAGTGGGAACTGTGATGAGGATTATGATTCTGACGAGCCGAAGCTTGATCCCGTTAATAAACTATACTGTTTGTTTTCATTCAATGATTCATGTTTCGTAGGCCTCTTCGCTATTGGCGTGTCTTTAATAATCCGTCATTCTACTTGCATAGATTTAGGTAAAGGTTGAAAAGGCGATATCAGTGAAAGAATTACAGTATGAGTGTGGAAAATATTTCAGTAGTATATTTTGTTGGGTGGAGGTGGGGTGGGTGGTTGAAAAGGTAAGTAGTCTGGCCTGCATTCAATATTACTAGCATGACAAGTTGACTATGTTCTCAGTATTATTATTGTTGGTTTGTCTGTTTTAGGAAATGAACATGAGGACTATTTACCAAATTACTAGTAATTAGTATTTGTTTTGATATTTGTGCTTATTTAAACTTTATAGAGCAAAATGACATGTTATTTTGATTTACACCTGTGACGCGACAGATTTATTCGACGTGCGGAAGGGAGTGGAGAATCGGGGAATTATTAAAGCTTGATTATTAGGACTGAAAACTACCTAATGAAACTTTTGTTTTCGGTTTGTAATCTTTGTTTGACTATTTGAACTGAGCTGATGTAGCTGCTTGCAATTAAACAAAAGATTACTTGACGGACGAGGGATTTAAGAGGGGGGGGGGGGGGGGGGATGATAGGGTTTATTTTAGAAAAATGATTGATTCAGGCCATGTTCTTGATATATTATTATGTGTTTGAGTTATTATAGACTTGCTAAACACTTGTTTGTTTTATTTCTAATATGTTTAAAAACACTATGCATTATGGATGGGTACAGAATAAAATTGTGCGTACTGTTTTAATTTGTTTATGTTCAGTATTGTGTGAATGGTGTATAATGTGAATTTTCTCATCTTATCTCAACTCACTGCCATATTGCTGCCATCTTCCTGATTGTTTTGATACCAAATACATGCATGGGAAAATTCTGGTTGTGAAGTAATGATCATTTTACAATTCAAAACTTTGAAGGCAATTTCTGGAAATTAGCCCCCGAGAAAATAAAATATTTTAAAAAATCATAAAACATCAACCAATAAAGATAAAACAATTCTGTTTTTTGCACTTTGAAGATTATTTTTAGTACTTTGTTAATAAATAAATAAGTAATTTTTCATATTTTGACACTTTAGCCTGGTTTTCTCATGCTGCAACACATTTTATAATATTTTAAGATAACGTCTCTCTGGTCCTGATTTGGCTCGGAAGAGTCCGCTGGACCTAAAGCAATAACCTTGTATTGTATTGTATTGTAATGCGAGTGTGCGCTAGGCATAGACTCCGGCCGTGACGTCACGGCTAGCGAGTGTCTGGCCATCTATTACGAAGGCCACGATCCGACACGCTCCTTCATAGGATAATCCTGCTACACACAGTCTTCTGTTGGATCTAGATATTTTCTCTTTGTCTTTGGACCAAATGCCTGGAATTCATAACCTCTTTCTCTCCTAAGCACACCCGATATCAACACCTTCAAAGCAAACCTCGAAGCTCATATTTCCGTGAAAGTTTTTGATTTGTTACCTTGATCTGTTTTTTTTCTTCTTTAAACTGCTTCTTCCATATTGTCTCACTCATTGTGTGTGTGGGTGGGTGGGTGTGTGTACGTGTGTGTGTGCGCGCGCCGGCATCTGCGTGTTTGTGTGTGCGTTTGGGGAGTCACTTTGTTAATGCCCCTCTCCCAATTCGCTTTGATTTGTAGGCTACATGTACCACCACCAATCCCTTTTCAGACTTATGGTCATGCCACACGAGCGTCAAATCTTGAATCTAATTCATGAAATCACGACAAAATCCCGTGATTGTTGTGTGGCACTCTGTGCATCGCGAATCCAGATTCTTTGACTTGGCTCCGATTGCCGACTTTCAACATGTTCTAATTCCGCGAGTCTCGATTGTGTGATTCGGACCTTTTGGCCAATGAGAAGCAGAATACGAATCACGTGATCACAACACACGTACAGCAAAACTTCAAGACCAATAACCCTCAAGTTTGACTCGATGTGCGACTTTAGTGTGGCACTACGCGATTCAAGTCAAAATGAAATTCCGACTTCGAAGTCGAAAATTGCTCCAATTTGCGTCACGTCCAGTAGATTTGACGCTCGTGTGGCATGGGCTTTAGTCATTGTGTCAATGCGTGAGGTTGGCTTTGAACTGTTTGTCACTAGCCCAAGCGCAGTATAAATATACTTATCCTTATAATAATTATACTAATTAATTCATTAAAAATGATAAAGATGATGATGATGACGATGATGATGATGATGACGATGATACGGATGATGATACGGATGATGATGATGATGATGATGATGATAATAATAATAATAATAATAAGAAGAAGAAGAAGAAGAAGAAGAAGAAGAAGAAGAAGAAGAAGAAGAAGAAGAAGACGAAGATGAAGAAGAAGATAAAGTAGTAGTAGTAGTAGTAGTAGTAGTAGTAGTAGTAGTAGTAGTAGTAGTAGTAGTAGTAGTAGTATTAATAATATTAATCATATTAACTTTATTATTATTATTATTATTATTATTATTATTATGATGATGATGATGATGATGATGATGATGATGATGATGGTGATGATGACGATGATGACGATGGTGATGATGATGATGATGATGATGATGATGATGATGATGATGATGATGATGATGATGATGATGATGATGAAGATTTGCACCTTTAAATATGTGTACAAGGCGTGCTCGTTTTTTCCGTTGACTTCGATTTTAGCGAACATTGGAAAGTTCGGAACGTAACCATTCCCAGGATGCACATACTTCAGAAGATTCAAGATCTCCGAATTATCAGCAGGCTCTTCCTGCAACAAGCACCGAGCGTTGGATGCAAATTGCTTTGATATATTTATAACAGTGGCATTTTTTATGATCTAATTTTTAAAAATCAATAATTTACTAAATAAATTAATTTATTAGCTTTAAAACTGTTATTATTATTATTATTATTATTATTATTATTATTATTATTATTATTATTATTATTATTATTATTATTATTATTATATGTTGTACAAACCACCACAGGATTCGAAACTGTATCATTGATGTGTCAGGCGAACGCTCTATCACTTCTGCCACCGTGGTGGGATCATTTGTTTTAGAGAGAGAGAGAGACAGACAGACAGACAGACAGATAGATAGATAGATAGATAGATAGATAGATAGATAGATAGATAGATAGATAGATAGATAGATAGATAGATAGATAGATAGATAGATAGATAGATAGATAGATGAATGTATTGGATGTGTAATCTTATATAGAAATGAACCTGTATTGGATGTGTGAACTTATATAGAAATAAACCTGTATTGGATGTGTGAACTTACATAGAAATGAACATGTATTGGATGTATGAACTTACATAGAAATGAACCTGTATTGGATGTGTGAACTGATATAGAAATGAACCTGTATTGGATGTATGAACTTATATAGAAATGAACCTGTATGGGATGTGTGAACTGACATAGAAATGAACCTGTATGGGATGTGTGAACTGACATAGAAATGAACCTGTATGGGATGTGTGAACTTAAATATTAAACTGTGTTACACTCAGTTTGATGATGGTGTTTTTCTTTATCAGTATTTGATTCAGCCCCGATGCTGAAGTCCTGATAAGGTGTAACTCAGATTCGTTTATTCACACAGCCTGCTCAATCAGCATACAAGTCACAAAGTCGACGTATGAAGTTTTCCGCTTTTATTCAGCACACATCAACAACTGCATACAATTCTCAACTCAATTCAACAACTTTCAAATTTACTTTCCAGCTTCACTAGCCCTTTTCTGTAAAGTTGTAGCACTGCAATAGGGCCTCTTTCAAGACGTCGTAGTTTTTGGCGTCATCGTTCGACAGTCTGGTGTAAACTTCGAGCGCTTGCCCTGTCAGAAGTGCACTTAGTCGAATCGCCCAGTCTCGAGGTTGCCAGTTGGAGCTTTCGGCGAACCTTTCGAATCTCGCCAGATAGCTGTCGATCTGGTCCTTCCCGTCGACGAAAGCTGGCAATTTTGGAGCCGTATTGTCACTGATAACTTGTGGCGCATGCTGATTGTTTTGGATACGCGCCAACTCTAGCTGGTGCTGACGCTCAGCTTCTCTTTCTTGCCGCTGCTCTTCTCTTTCTTCACGGCGACGTTGCTCCTCTATCTCGTCTAATTCTCGTTCTTCGCGGCGACGCTGCTCTTCCTTTTCTAGACGCTTCTCTTCTAATTCTCGTTCTTCGCGGCGACGCTGCTCTTCCTTTTCTAGACGCTTCTCTTCTAATTCTCTTTCTTCACGGCGACGCTGCTCTTCTAATTCTCGTTCTTGTATTCTCTCCTGGGATTTGACGTACTCCGTCAGCTGTTTGCCTTTCAGATTCAGTGCAATCCCTTTCTGCCAGAAGTCAGCCATCTTGATGCTTTTCTGGAAAGTTCTTTTCTGGAAAGTTCTTTTCTGGAAAGTTCTTTTTCTGGAAAGTTCTTTTTCTAGAAAGTTCTTGACTGTGCTGTACCTTTCTAGACTGTTCTAGAACAGCACGCTCTCTGCAGTAGCGCTGATGCTTGTCACTAGTCGCCTTCGCTGACGCAGGCCCCGCTGTCCTCGTCGTATGCGACGCTGCACCACGCTGGTGTTGATGTACACGCTCCTGTGCTGAAGTAGACGCGACGTCCGCTCGCCGCTCTCTGTAACACTGGCGATGTAGCTCCGAGACTGTCCCTCGACGTAGTCTTACGGCAGCCACGTAGTCCCGCTCTGTTGTTCGCTTACGAAGCAACTCTTCAGCGACTACACGCCCTTGCAGTCAACCCGAATCTATCGGTGATGTAGTCCCAGTATTTTGGCCCCTCTCGACGCAACTCGTTGGCGGCTACCCTCGATGACTGCCTCTCGTAACGTTGACTCGCTTGTTGTAGCAGTTGAACCCTTGGCTATGGCGTGAATCGTGGCTTGACCCCAAAAATGTTACACTCAGTTTAATGATGGTGTTTTTCTTTATCAGTATTTGATTCAGCCCCGATGCTGAAGTCCTGATAAGGTGTAACTCAGATTCGTTTATTCACACAGCCTGCTCAATCAGCATACAAGTCACAAAGTCGACGTATGAAGTTTTCCGCTTTTATTCAGCACACATCAACAACTGCATACAATTCTCAACTCAATTCAACAACTTTCAAATTTACTTTCCAGCTTCACTATCAACAACAATCTCTCAACAACAGTGCGGCACACAATTTTATAATCTCTCTCTCTTTTCCGGAACAATTTCGAATACAGTAGAAATGACGCACTGCCACCAATCGAATAAAAGATCGTCATCACTGACTTACGTCAATACATATTTTTATATCTTCCGGAACGACCTCTTGCTTCGACATGTATCGGGAAATTTCTATCAAGAGTAAACACGCAGATCCAGAAAATTCTACAACGATATCGACTAACGAAAATTATCAACGTTATACAAAGCCTCTCCTAACAACAATGCAAACTCAAATCAAAGGTAAATAAACTCCATTATTGAATACTTTGCAAAACGAAACGATTAGATCTATCGTGCGCGTTTCCGACATACTTTCGTTCGCGTTTCAACGTAACAAACTGTATTGCCATATGTGAACTTTACATAAAAATAGAACTGTAATATATAATGCGAGGGAATTAACTTATTTATTATTTATTAATTGGATCGTTCTTATGCAGCGCTTTTCCAGCTCAAGAGCTGCTCAAGGCGCTGGACGATACGGAATCTAACTCAAGCCGCCCGAGACGCCCACCTGCAGCCTTAGGGCGCATGGTCTGACGCCCAGATGACTGAGCACCGTCCTGGTGGATCAGGGATGGGGGAGAAGACACCTAGTGCTTGCCGGGTATATTTGTGTAGCCGGCACTCACTCCTGTAGGACATGAGCGTCAGGATCTTTGAGGGCACGGACTGGACCTCGCTTTATATAAGCTCATCCGAAACTGTGACAGATGCCGCCACTGAGATCCTTGGCAAGCACCGACCAAAGAAGAAGCCGTGGATCACACCAGAACTTTTGGATATGTGTGATAAACGAAGGGAGATAAAAAAAAGAAAAAAGAAAAAGAACACATCACAGGGAGCTGATGTCTAGCGAAAAATCAACAATGATATCCGAAAAGGCATGCGCACAGCTAAGGAGAACTGAATAGGAGATCAATGCCAGGAAATAGAGAACAGTCTGAACAAGAACAACAGACTGTCAAGCGGATGACAAGACAGTGTCAAATAGCCCAAAGTCTCCACGATCCAAAGCAAGTCTGGCATATGCCTTACAGAAGAACAAGAAGTCTTGGACAGATGGACAGAGTACTGCTCTGACCTTTACAACCATACACCAAATGGAGACCCATCAGTTCTAGCATGTCCCGAGAACAGAGAAGAAGAAGAAATCCTCTCAATTCTCCGGGAAGAAGTTGAGGCAGCAGTGCAATCGCTAAAGAAAGGGAAGTCAGCGGGAGTGGACAACATACCCGCGGAACTGCTACAAGCAGGAGGAGAAGTGATGATTGATGCCCTCACCATTATCTGTAACAAGATCTGGCAAAGTGGGGAGTGGCCTATATCATGGACCCAGTCGCTTGTCATCACTCTTTAAAAAAAGGTAACCTTCAGGAGTGTGAAAATTACCGCACCATCAGCCATCCCAGCAAGGTCCTCCTGAAAATAATACTCAACAGGTTGAAACCCCAAGCTGAACAAATCATAGCTGAAGAACAAGCAGGATTCAGGGCAGGGCGAAGTACCACTGAACAGATTTTAAACCTCAGAATAATCTGTGAGAAATACCTACAGCACCAACAACATCTATATCATGTGTTCATAGACTTCAAGAAGGCGTTTGACCGAGTCTGGCATGCAGCTCTATGGGCAACAATGAAAGTGTAACAACATCAGCCCTAAAATTATTGAAGTCATCAAAAGCCTGTATGACAAGGCTACCAGTGCAGTCCTCCACAACAGCGCCATCGGGAACTGGTTCAGAACAACAATCGGTGTGCGTCATGGATGCCTACTCTCTCCAACACTTTTCAACATCTCCCTAGAGCGCATCATGTCAGATGCTCTTGAAGATCATGAAGGCACAGTCAGCATAGGGGGTAGAGCAATCTCCAATCTTCGTTTTGCGGATGAAATTTGATGGATTGGCTGGAAAGGAACAAGAACTTGAACAGCTGGTACAGAGGCTTGACACCACCTCCAAAGCTTGTGGAATGAAAATAAGTACAGAGAAGACCAAAATGATGACCAACAACACCAGTGGCATCAACACGGACATCACAATCCAAGGCCAATCCCTCAACACAGTGCATAGCTTCAAATATTTAGGAGCCATTGTATTCAGACAATGGGTCCGGACAGGAAGTCCTCTCCAGGATCGCACAAACAACTGCTGCCCTGACAAGGTTGAAGCCCCTTTGGAAAGACAGGACCACCAGTCTACATTCCAAAGTAAGACTGCTGGGCTCCCTTGTCATTTCCATCTTCCTATATGCTTGCGAAGCATGGACCCTCACGGCAGATCTCCAACGAAGAATACAAAGCATGGAGATGAGGTGCTACAGAAGACTTCTGGGCATTTCCTATACCCAACACATCACAAACGACAAAGTCCGACAGACCATCCCACAAGCCATTTTACAACACGATGACCTGCTCACAGTGGTGAAGAAACGGAAACTCCGATGGTATGGCCATGTCACCAGATCATCAGGCCTTGCAAAGGCTATTGCAAGGAGGTAGAAGAAGAGGGAGACCGAAAAAGAGGTGGGGGGACAACATTCGAGAATGGACTTGTTTGACACTGAGCGAAACCATCAGGGCTGCTGAGGACAGAGAAAGATGGAGTATGCTGGTTAAACGATCATCTGTGGTGCCCCTACGACCTCCGGGTTACGGGACAGGATAGGATAGGAAGATGCTTGCATACAAAAATATATTTTAAAACAAACACACTAATTGCGATTTGTGAACATTTACTTAATAACTAAATAACAATTTATTCCAACGTGTTGTGACGTCTTGCAGTGGTTACCACAGGGGGATTAACGCCGTAGAATGGATCTGCGATGGCAAAAGAAAATGGTTCGTCGAGAGCTTAACGGTAGCAGTAGTAGCGCACAGCAGCCTCTGTTTCACAGAAGGGTGAAACCAGATTGCGTTTCGAGTGAAAGGAATGGGTCGCTCAATCAGTTTACTCCCCAAATCCCTGTACCCAAGAAAATATAATGCCTTCTTTTACATGAAGGAAGGAAAGGAAGGCATTATAGTTTCATTTTACTTCACTTTACGTGGGGGAAGGAGTGTCGGATAGCGCAGTGGTTGGAGCACTCGCTACTGTGTCGCAAGTTAAGCACCGTTCAGTACGGTTAGCACTTGGATGGGTGACCGCAAAACGTGAAGCGACAAATAACAACGCCCCCCCCCCCCCCCAGTTGACTCAACTGTGACTGAGTACATAATCGCTTAAGGTTGGGGAAGGTAAAGCAGCGAGGGAGAGAGATGGGCATCACCCTCATTACGCTGGTCCAAAATAAGTTTGATCTCCAACATCACGCTCACTTACGGCCACAAGGCTATGGGACCACCTTTACCTTTTTTCTTTTTTTTTTTAACATGGGGGAAACAACAAATTAAACGAGAAAGTCTTAAAACTGGGAGTTCGTTGATATATAGGCCTATTTTAATATATGCGGAACTTTCACCTATCCTATCATACATGCCTATCTCGTTTCCATTTAAGAGATGTTTACACGTTTGTTCTGCAGTGGTTTGAGAAGAAACCGTTACAGCGGGCGATTCCTTTCGCCTAAGACGCAGGTTGATCCCCCTCCTTTACCATTTACAATACAAATAACTGTGTTATCTACCATTGCGCGATCGAGGGTCCATTTTCCTTCGGCTAATGCCGATCCATTGTACTTAGCCCATGCCCCTGCGGTGAATACTTACTCGATTAAACTGGTTACACGGGAACCCCAGAACAACCCGGTTATAATTCCACATCAGATTAAAAGCTATATACATGAAGTCGGTCCAAGTAGAAAACGAGGCGACGTTCACGATAAGCACGTCCTGTGTGGAAAATAAAAATTCAAAACTAAAACACCAGTACCAACAACAAAGAATCACTTGTAGTGTTCTATCTTTTTAAAGAGCCACGGGTATTACGGATGTTTATTGTTGTTGTTGTTGTTGCTGTTGCTGTTGTTTTGTTTAACAATGAGTTTGCTTTCGAAATTGTATTAATGTCACATTACAAGATGATAATGGGCAATAAAAATACAGAATCCTCTATTGTCCTCATATATCGCAATCATTGCTTCCGACCAATCACTGTGATTTGAATGTTTGGGCGTCTCTTTATTTCGTGTTGTGTAAACAATACGCCATGCTCACTATACTCAGCCGCCAAGTGCTATTTTTGGAATCCACCTTGATGCTATTGACAGACACCTAAACAAAATGAATTGGATCGTGCTTTGTTGTTGTTGTTGTTATTGTTGTTGTTGTTTGGGGTGTGTGTGTGTGTGTGTTTGTGTGTGTGTGTGTGTGTGTGTGTAGATTGGTGAGGACTAAATCTCTGCTATTGGCATCACTTGAACACAAGAAGAAGAAGAAGAAGAAGAAGAAGTAGAAGAAGAAGAAGAGAAGAAGAAGAAGAAACGTAGGCCTATTTATGTAACGCTTTTTTCTAATGACATCAGTTCAAAGCGCAGTTCTCACGCATTTATAATTAACGTTAACATCGAAAGATCTTGTGCTCTGTGGGTTCGGGCAAATAGAATAGACCCAACGTTTCCCGGCGTGTCGTAAGAGGCGACTAACAGGGGTGATGCTAGCACGGCATCACTGGGCGAAAGTCTTCTACACAGAAGTCACCGGCCAGGGCGGAGGAACCTCACGTTACTACAGGTTCAACGACCACGTGCTCAGGGCCAAGGCGAGCCACACTGTATTCGTGGATTTCGGCTGTGGCCAACAGCCTGGAGAGGATTGGGCCCTGCCAGGTCTTTTTTTTGCCCAAGACACAACACATGATGAGGCTATCCACTAATTCCATGCCGGATCGGTCGTCGCCCGGCTACACAAGGACCGCGCCTTCCGTTGGCCACCAGGACGGAGGTGAAAATATGCTACTGATGGACAAATTAGACAAATTAGCAAGATCCGCACGAGAAACAACATCGTCATAGGAACCTGGAATGTCAGGACCCTAACTGCGGAAGGAAAATTAGAAGAACTTGCCCACGAGCTGGACCACTATCGATGGAACGTTCTAGGTATCAGCGAACTGCGCTGGAAAGGCCTAGGTGAAACAACGACTGACAAAGGCCACAAGCTCTATTTCAGCGGTAGAGATGACAGGCACGAACACGGCGTTGGATTCTTGGTCCACAAGAACATTCTAGCCACTGTCATGGGTTGCCGCCCAGTCTCCAGTAGACTCATTACCATCCGTCTGAGAGCAACCCCTTTCAACATTACCATCATCCAGGCCTATGCCCCAACATCAGACTATGAAGACAGCGAAGTGGAGGATTTTTATGAAAATATACAGGCGGTCCTTGACCAAGTGCCGAAGAAGGACATAGTCATAGTGCAAGGCGACTGGAATGCCAAGGTTGGCCAAGATGCGCACCACAACTGGGGAGACACATGTGGACCCCACTGCAACAACGAGACAAATGACAGGGGTCTGAGGCTATTGGAGTTTGCCAGATACAACAATCTGGTACTGGCAAACACGCTTGGTCTCCACAAAAAATCCAGACGATGGACATGGCACAGTCCCGGCGGGGAACATCACAACCAGATCGACTACATCATGGTCAAGAAACGCTTCAGATCAAGCATCAACATTGGCAGGACACGCACTTTTCCAGGAGCAGACATTGGAAGTGACCACGATCTCGTGATGATGTCTTTCCGGCTCCATTTGAAGAGAGTAAATACAGCAAAGTGCACTAGGCTGAAGTTCGACCTGGACAAACTGCAAGACCCGGAGGTGGCAAAAATATTTCAGGCCACAATTGGAGGGAAATTTGCACCACTGCTTATTTTGGGGGCAGGGGAAGTAGATGTCAACACCATGACCAATACCTTCAACTCAGCTTTAACAGATGCCGCCACTGAGATCCTTGGCAAGCACCGACCAAAGAAGAAGCCGTGGATCACACCTGAACTTTTGGATCTGTGTGACAAACGAAGAGAGTTAAAAAAGAAAAAGAACACCTCACAGGGAGCTGATGTCTACCGAAAAATCAACAATGACATCCGAAAAGGCATGCGCACAGCAAAGGAGAACTGGATAGAAGATCAATGCCAGGAAATAGAGAACAATCTGAACAAGAACAACAGCAAGAAGGCCTACCAGACTGTGAAGCGGCTGACAAGTGTTAAACAGCCCAAAGTCTCCACTATCCAAAGCAAGTCTGGCATATGCCTTACAGAAGAACAAGAAGTCTTGGACAGATGGACAGAGTACTGCTCTGACCTTTACAACCATACACCAAATGGAGACCCATTAGTTCTAGCATGTCCCGAGAGCAGAGAAGAAGAAGAAACCCTCCCAATTCTACGGGAAGAAGTTGAGGCAGCAGTGCAATCGCTGAAGAAAGGGAAGTCAGCGGGAGTGGACAACATACCAGCGGAACTGCTACAAGCAGGAGGAGAAGCGATGACTGATGCTCTCACCATTATCTGTAACAAGATCTGGCAGAATGGGGAATGGCCTACACCATGGACCCAGTCGCTTGTCATCACTCTTCCCAAAAAAGGTAACCTTCAGGAGTGTGAAAATTACCGCACCATCAGCCTCATCAGCCATCCCAGCAAGGTCCTCCTGAAAATAATACTCAACAGGTTGAAACCACAAGCTGAACAAATCATAGCTGAAGAACAAGCAGGATTCATGGCAGGGCGAAGTACCACTGAACAGATTTTCAACCTCAGAATAATCTGTGAGAAATACCTACAGCACCAACAACATCTATATCATGTGTTCATAGACTTCAAGAAGGCATTTGACCGAGTCTGGCATGCAGCTCTATGGGCAACCATGAAAGTGTACAACATCAGCCCTAAAATTATAGAAGTCATCAAAAGCCTGTATGACAAGGCTACCAGTGCAGTCCTCCATAACAGCGTCATCGGGAACTGGTTCAGAACAACAATCGGTGTGCGTCAAGGATGCCTACTCTCTCCAACACTCTTCAACATCTTCCTAGAGCGCATCATGTCAGATGCTCTTGCAGATCACGAAGGCACAGTCAGCATAGGGGGCAGAGCAATCTCCAATCTTCGTTTTGCGGATGATATTGATGGATTGGCTGGAGAGGAACAAGAACTTGAACAGCTTGTACAGAGGCTTGACACCACCTCCAGAGCTTATGGAATGGAAATAAGTGCAGAGAAGACCAAAATGATGACCAACAACACCAATGGCATCAACACGGACATCAAAGTACAAGGCCAATCCCTCAACACAGTGCACAGCTTCAAATATTTAGGAGCCATTGTGTCAGACAATGGGTCTCGACAGGAAGTCCTCTCCAGGATCGCACAAACAACTGCTGCCCTGACAAGGTTGAAGCCCATTTGGAAAGACAGAACCATCAGTCTACATTCCAAAGTAAGACTGCTGCGCTCTCTGGTCATCTCCATCTTCCTATATGCTTGCGAAGCATGGACCCTCACAGCAGATCTCCAACGAAGAATACAAAGCATGGAGATGAGGTGTACAGAAGACTTCTGTGCATTTCCTATACCCAACACATCACCAACGACGAAGTCCGACAGACCATCACACAAGCCATTGGACAACACGATGACCTGCTCACAGTGGTGAAGAAACGGAAACTCCGATGGTATGGCCACGTCACCAGATCATCAGGCCTTGCAAAGACCATTCTGCAAGGCACAGTGCAAGGAGGTAGAAGAAGGGGGAGACCGAAAAAGAGGTGGGAGGACAACATTCGAGAATGGACTGGTTTGACACTGAGCGAAGCCATGAGGGCTGCTGAGGACAGAGAAAGATGGAGTATGCTGGTTAAACGATCATCTGTGGTGCCCCTACGACCTTGGGTTATGGGACAGGATAGGATAGGATAGGATAGGATCGAAAGACATACGAAAAGAAGTGAAACAAAAACGAGACACTAATAGATAATATGCAAAAACATAATGCAAACGTGAAAAATAATATTTTCAAGTAAAATATAAAAGACGATGGGGGGGGGGGGGGAGGAGGAGAGCAGCTTAGGAGTGAGAGGGTTGGGGGGCTTGCGGTATGACGGGATGGTCTGAATCAGAAAAGAAGGAATGATGATGGTTATGGAAAACGAGATCAGACAGTTTTAAAGAAGAGATGAGTCTTCAAGTCGAACTTGAAGTGGCCATGGTCAGAGAGCTGCGAAGAGAGAGGGAGAGAGAGAGAGGGAGAGAGAGAGAGAGAGAGAGAGAGAGAGAGAGAGAGAGAGAGAGAGAGAGAGAGACAAGTTACAATTTGAAGGCTAAGCACTGAAAAGAATCGACAACCTGCAGAGGAGAGTTTATAGCGGGCTATTTGTGGGTTTGGGCACTGAATAGATTAGACCCAAGGTTTCCCGGCGTGAAGCAAGAGGCGACTACCAGGGGTGATGTCAGCACTTCATCACTGTTCGAAAGTCTTCTACACAGACACGCACGCTCGCACTCACACACACACATACACGCCCACACACACACACCCACCCACACAAGGGGTGAGGCAATATGGAAGAACAGCACTTTGAATATAGAACTGATCAAGAGAAGACTGTTGAAAGAAAATTAAATTAGTTTTCATCACTGAAACGGTCTTTACTATGGGCGTCATTAATAAGTGTGCATATTATTATTATTATTATTATTATTATTATTATTATTATAATTATTATTATTATTATTATTATTATTATTATTATTATTATTATTATTATTATTAATGTTGTGCCTGCTCGTGGTGGTCTTGAATAGACTCTTTGCAATCCGCTGGACCATATAAACAATTACTAACTAACCAACTAACTAATGTTGGTGTTGGTGCTGTTGTTGGTGTTAGTGTTTTTAGATCGACTATAATTGGATATATTTAGCTTTCCTTTTTTTATATGTACATATTTTTGCTTTCCTGAATATATCTGGTAATTCTTTGAAATAATCGGTGTACCAATGTCAGCTTTCCAGCTTGTTTTAATTTTATTTGTGCTGTTATTATGGACGAACAAAAAAAAAAGAACAGAAAACGCATTTATTTGAAAGGTTTAAAAAATGTGTTAGTTCTTCATTGTTTATGGGGTCCAGCGGACTGCAAAAGAGCCAAATCACGACTACAACTTGGTTGAAAGAGGATTCCCTCCTGGTCCGTATAAGAGATCTGCTTAAACAACCCTAATGGTAATACTGAAGGCACTCCACCAGCCGTTTACTTTACATTAAAGGCATCCCATGCAGTGGACGCTGAGGATTTAGCCCTACTCTAATTTATGGAACTCCCGTTTGCAAATACAAATAGAATATAAACATAATTATAAAATATGTACAAAATAATACATATACAATTCCTAAATTGCTAAAATAAATAATACCATAGAAAGCCTAAGTGATCATTTGGCAGAAAGCGTCCAATATCCCCAAGCTGATCCAACAGACCCGATACCCAGACGATGAGTTATGGGAGAGTTTTCAAGAAAAAGAGTAGATGACTGGTCTAGCGAAAAAGATAGTAGATTGGCAGAACATCTTACGAACGGGAAAGAACAAATGAGATTGACAAAAAACATAGGTAATTTAAAGCACCAAATTTCCACGAAGCAGGGATACTATTTCTAT
Organism: Oncomelania hupensis; assembly: GCA_036898135.1. Classification (NCBI taxonomy): domain Eukaryota; kingdom Metazoa; phylum Mollusca; class Gastropoda; order Littorinimorpha; family Pomatiopsidae; genus Oncomelania; species Oncomelania hupensis. The sequence continues at coordinate 92,883 of JBAHVR010000193.1, forward strand.
TTACACAGAAATTCCCCGCATCCCAACGGAGGTTGTGTGTGTGTGAGTGTGTGTGGAGGTGTGAGGTGGTGGTGGTGCCTGGAACTACAGCTGAATGTCATGTTGTCTTGTTCCATTGTATCGTTTCTCTTGATTCTTAGCATGTTGCTGCATGGCCGCCTTCCCTCGTCAAGCTGAGCGGCGGAGAGATTCTTTCAACAACGCAGATCATTTTTGCGCACTTGTCTCAACCAATTATTGTGAGAGCAAAAGAGAGAGGGAAGTAGGCTACATTGAAGAAGAGAGATGGGGTTGAGAGAGAGAGTGATAGAGGCTATCTGTGTGTGTGTGTGTGTGTGTGTGTGTTTTTGTATGAGAGAGAGAGAGAGAGAGAGAGAGAGAGACAGAGACAGAGACAGAGACAGAGACAGAGACAGAGACAGAAAGACGGACACACAGTTTATAGAGAATGGTTCGGGAAGGAACTTACTTGAACTGAGTCGGAAAGTGTCAGGAATTGGAGGTTGTTGGTGGAGGTCCGTTTTGGATGAAAATTGAATCATGGACGGCAAAGTTCATTGATTGATTGATTTATTATTGCTTTAGGTCCAGCGGACTCTTCCGAGCCAAATCAGGACCGGAAGGCAAAGTTCATGAATAAGCCTTCTTGGAAATGTGTAATTGAACGACGAGAAAGAAGAAAACGTCAACGAAGAAGAAATTAAAAAAAAAACGTAACCGTCTATTGTACTGTGTAAAGGAGATTTCTAACACAGGTAAATTTTATGAAAAACGATGGATGACGGCTAAACTTGTTGAAACCAGAAACTGTTAGCTCGTTTGTGTGTTTTATCAAACATTATGCTCACTGATGTGATTTGACATTGGAGGAAGTATTCGGTTCCCTGGGGGCGATTGCAGAGAGGGCAAGACATCCATTACTGAAAGAACACCAATAATTTTATCTGGCATCTGAAAACATCAACTTCATAATGAAGGCGATTTAATGTGTCGGTGCGTCTTTGTCGTCGTTTCGTGGTCATTGGCAGCCACTTTTCCTTTCCATCATCATCATCATCATCATCATCATCATCATCATCATCATCATCATCATCATCATGAACATCATCAAGATCATCATCTTTGTCGTCGTTGTAAGTCATCGTTGTGACTTCATCTTTATCATTGTCGTCTTTAACGTCATCTTCATGTTCATCATCATTGCTGTTGCTTTCGTCATTATCGTTATCATCATAATTGCCATCATCATCATTACCATCATCATCATCATCATTAATTAATTACTGATTTGGAGGATTTAGTATTTAGGAAAGAGGAGAATGACTTTGCAGCAACCGGAACCGATTAACATCATTTTGAAAACTTGTACAAGTTGTGGTCGTTTTGTTTTTAAATTCGATTCAATCAATTTATTTATAGTCTGTTCAATAATTAAGTGATATGAGACTAAAAAAATTTAAAAAGAAGGAAGTCCTTATAAAATTAAACAATTCAACTCATAACAATGAAATATTAACATCATAATATTAAAAGTAAGCCTACATCGCATACAATGATTAAAATTGTAACGTTTCCTATCTGATTACACGATATAATAGATGCACTTTTTCAGCATCAAGTCAGTATCAGCTAATATGTTCTTTATATCATTATGCTCCCTGATACATTTTTATAATATAATATTATTTTCTGCAAATAATTTGTCAAAAATGGACAATGTGATGACAAATGATCTAAATTCAAGGCGTTTGAACATTCGCAATTGACATCCTTGGAAAATTTATTTTCCATGGATTTCATTTTAACTTGTATATAATTGTTGTTAAATATCTCATTTCCTCTCTTGTTTTGTCACGCGTAGACTACTGTAACTCTCTCCTGGCTGGACTTCCTTCTTCTTCTATTTATCTGCTCCAACGTGTTCAGAACTCAGCTGCACGTCTGGTTCTCAAAAGGAAAAAAATCTGATCATATCACTCCCCTTCTACATTCACTCCACTGGCTTCCAGTGTCTCATAGAATTACCTACAAAATCGCTATTTTTTGTTACAAGTGCGTCCATGGCTTAGCCCCTTCTTACCTCACCCAGAACATTCAATTCTATAAGCCTTCTAGAAGTCTTCGTTCTTCCTCTGACACCTCATGCTCCACATACCCCGCTACAAACTCTCCTCTGCTGGCCGTCGATCTTTCTCAGTACTTGGCCCTTTAACTTGGGACTCTCTTCCCCTCTCTCTTCGCAGCTCTCCAAACATAGCTACTTTTAAATCGAACTTGAAAACTCATCACTTCCTTAAATGTTTCTGATCTTGCCTCCCATCATCATCGTCCACCCACCCCATCACCCATTTTTAGCTCTCCCCTTCTCCCTCCCTCCCTTGTCTCTTATTCGTTAGCAAGTGTCTGATTTTATTTTGTATGAAGCCGGATGTTTAGAATGAATGCGTGAGTACTGCGCTTTGAACTGATATTGTTCATTGGGAAAAAGCGTTATATAAATATCCTTATTATTATTATTATTATTATTATTATTATTATTATTATTATTATTATTATTATTATTATTATTATATTATTATTATTATCTCGAGCTAGACCAAACTAGTATTGTGTAAATGTTTGATAACATCTTTTTTCTGTTATTGATGTCAATTCAAAGTAAGAGAGGCTCATGTTATAACTTACCTCAGTAGGTTTACTCGCACCAACTTTGGCTAGTTTGTTGGTTTTGTTTGGTTTTTGTTTGTTTGTTTGTTTGTTTTTGTCTTTCCTTCTGTATGTGTGGTTTTTATTTTATTTTTATATTTTTAAAAATTTTGTTGTGGTTGGGTGGTCGATCGTGTGGATTGGAGGACTCAAGGGATAGGGTTGGGATGGTGTAGGGTTGGGGTTTGGGATATAAACTTACATTGTTGTTGTGTAAAACAGGTGTGTGGGTGTGGTGGTAGAAGAAAGAGTCATTCACACACACACGCACACAAGTGGGTTGCATATGTCCACGAAGACTAGGCGTGTGGTGAAAGTTCGGCAAGGATTTTATTTCTTCTTATTGAGGGAATAAGAGATGAGATAGGACAAGAGGCCAGATAGTGAAAGAGTCGACCCTAAAAACAAATAATGGGTCTCATAAATATAGGTATCTAATCTTTAAATGTTTATAAAAGTAATCAAAATATTAAACAACATAAACAATTTTAAACAATATATAAGAACTATAAGCTTACATGATGTTTATATAATGTAATAATCAAAACCTCCGGTAGGTCAATTCCGGTGTCTCAAAATTAGAGTTCACAATTATAAATTATATGCAAAATGTACAAAAAAAGAAAAAATTAAATGGGCTAAACTTTTGACGGTTATAATAAATAACTGAATTAATGAATAAACTCGACGTTTTACTACATGATAAAAATGCATCATTATCATCATCATCATCATCATCATCATCATCATCATCATCATCATCATCATCATCATCATCATCATCATCATCATCATCATCAATAACAATTACAAATTATCGATAATATCAAACAGGATAAATCTTATACAGAAAGAATTAATACATTATAATTTAGAATGATGACTTATAAAAATCCTTTTTTCAAATCACTATATTCCCGAAAATGTATTTCGAAGCAAGTCGAGTTCACCAAAAGATATAGAAATATATTGCAAAAGTTATATAAATATAATTCGAGTTACCCTTACCAAGATTTCAGCATCGGGGCTGAATCCACCACTAATAAATAGTCGTATAACAGACTGTGAGTGGCGTAGCTGAGCTGGTAAAGAGTTCCAGAGAGTGGGAGCAAATGAATAGAAATAATGTTTTCAAAAAATTCAAGGAAAATCTGGGACATGAAAGAAATGAAGCATCGCAAGAACGCATGATGGGAGTGGGCTGGTACAGAATCAGAAGTTCAAAGAGGTATTTTGAGAAGAATTCAGAATGAAAGCACTGGAAGGACAAACAGGTGATTTTTTATTCTATTCGCGCCTTGACAGTGAATTAAATTAAGCTGTGACTGATGTAATTCAGTGCGAACCCATGTTGTTACAAAACGCTGGTAGAAAAATAATTTAATATGTTGTCATTGTCATGTGATACTTTAAAGTTAACAATCAGCTTGATGTCAGACTGAATTAAATCCCCGTCAGAGCAGGTGATTTATTTCACATATTCAAGACAATATGTTTTAAAGAAGAAAAAGAAGAAGAAGAAGAAGAAGAAGAAGAAGAAGAAGAAGAAGAAGAAGAAGAAGAAGAAAAAGAAGAAAAAGAAGGAGAAGAAGAAGGGCAAGAAGATGGAAAGGAAGGGGAGAGAGACAGAGAATAAAAAAGAGGGGAATAAAAAAGGAAGAGCTTCAAGAAGAAGGAGAAGAAGAAAAAGGGAATGAGAGAGAGGCAGAGAGAATGGGGAGAGAGAGAGAGAGAGAGAGAGGGAGAGATAGAGAGAGGCCAATCCTGTAGATAAAAAACATGTGCGGTCCCCCTCTTAAAAAGCTCACCTGCACCTTCACCCATTTCTCAGCGGCAGTTTCTTTGCAGCGTGAGGAAAATGGATGCTAATTTACTACGTAATCTCTTTCATTCTATGTCTACAAGATGAGCAATACGAACTCCAAAGTATATTACAATTAGGTCTAAATAACCCTTGATTATTATTCCTAGTGTATAGTGTTGTCCGACTCCACGAGACTTTTAACAGTTGCATTTGACGCTGTTTTTCCTTTTTTTTTGTTTTGTACTTCGGACAAGTAATCTTGTTTTGTGTGTGTGGAGATATGACGATTACGTGTTTGGTTTATACTAAGAAAATCCAGGGCATCTGTCGAAGAATCCTTATGTCCTCAAGAAAGAATCAAGAGAACGCGAGAGAAAAGAATGTATCTTTTAGATATCACGACTGCAGTTGGGTTTTTTCACCACCTGCACCGACCACCATCAGTAGCAGCAACAGTCGTATTAGCAGTAGTATCATCATCATCATCATCATCGTCATCGTCATCTTCATCATCATCATCATCATCATCATCATCATCATCATCATCATCATCATCATCATCATCATCATCATCATCATCATCATCAACCGCAGCAGCAGCAGCAGGAGCGGCATCATCATCATCGTCATCATCAACACCTTAACCACTCCCTCCAAACCTACCTCGTAAAACACCAATAACAAGTACAACAACAATAGCATTGATAATGTCGCCACCATTACCACCATCATCACTCACGAAAAAATATTTCTTCGCCACATGTGCTCAAATTAACAGTGATTTTTCGAATATATTATCATACACACAAAAACCACCAACAACGATACAATAACAATAACAACATCAGCAATACCACTAACAAAATCAACCACCAGCACCGACCCCTCTAGCAACAGCAATGACAAAAACAACACAATATTTTGTTATTTTCTACCTCTTCTAGAACTGCACGGGAAATGGAATTTATAGCTTTCTACATCATCGCCACCATTACTTACTTTCTCATCGACACCGCATCATCACCACCACCAACAGCATCAGCAGCAATGTCAAGAGAAGCCCATATTGCAATTGTTCTGGAAATGGGAGCACGTTTTACCCTGATTCATTAAATTCATTTTGCATACAAAAAGTAGGACAGTGCAATGCCATATTACGGAATCGCAAATATAAGTTGGCCTGCGAGATAGATGTAAATGTATTCTTTTTAACATTATTACTTTTTGTTGACATCCAAACTGGTAGTTTGTATTGCTCAAAGCCACATCATTAGGGAAATAAACATTAAGTATGTTAGCAGCATGAAGAAGAAGAAGAAGAAGAAGAAGAAGAAGAAGAAGAAGAAGAAAGAAGAAGAAGAAGAAGAAGAAGAAGAAGAAGAAGAAGAAGAAGAAGAAGAAGAAGGAGGAGGAGGAGGAGAAGGAAAAGTAGGAGTAGGAGGAAGAGGTGGAGAAGCAAAAGAAGTAGGAGGAGGAGGAGGAGAAGAAGAAGAAGAAGAAGAAGAAGAAGAAGAAGAAGAAGAAGAAGAAGAAGAAGAAGAAGAAGAAGAAGAAGAATTAGTTAAATAATTAAGTACTTTCTATGTATGTATGTATGTATGTTCGTATGTATGTTCGTATGTATGTATGTATGTACGTATGTATGTGTCGCAAGATGACTAGTTTTAACCTGCTTACTTTACTATTTAGCCTTGTTTAGTCAATGTAATCTTAGAATGTTAATGTTAGGCTGCAGCAGACGATGGAAGTAATCAAGCGTAGCAATGATATACTGCCGGTTACACACAGTGGCAGCTGACGGTAGGAGCCAGGCAATGACATCATCGTAGCTACGTTAGGCGAGTCGATTACCATCCAATGAGAACACAGTTTAGAATGGACTCAACCAGGTCTGGCTGATTCAAATAGAGAGATAGAACGGCAGTCGAGAGGAAAACGAGGAGCAGTAAACAGCTACACAGCTAGCAGTAAGATCTCTCCTGAATAGACCAGGAAGCAGGACTTGAGAATCTTAGAATTCAATCAAGTAGCCATGGGCCTGACTTTGTCAAACAGGTAAATGAACATACTTCTGTTTCATCGTGATATATTTATATTATTGTTGAAATTATGTTTGTGGAATTTGCTATGCCTAGATTTGAATTGTTAATCCGAATTTGCCTTACCCCGTGGAGAAGCCGAACACGTGTTAAGCACGACCAGTTTGGACGCCATGTTGTATACCTGACAGAACCACTGTTGTTGAACCTATATGTATGTTTGCAGACCAGTGGCTGTACCAGTGAATGTTTATAATATTATTAATTCTTTATGTGTATAATTAGCCTCGATTAATATTTATGTATGTATAGGAAATTAGAGTTGAGATTCCAGTGGACCACGGACGTAGCAGAATGTTCGTCGCTTATGTATAGAGATGTGGAGCTATCACTTAGGGCTACTTTGGCTTTCAGTGAGACGCTCTGCACAGACCTATTATTCAAGGTTGTGCAGAATTTCGTCTCTTGTGTTACAGACGAACAGGCGAGATATACCGTGCACCCAACTCAACAGAAACAACGAGTTGGCTGTTTAGCCTCTACAGCACAGGACTGAGAGAGCTCCCCTGGAAAACACTCTCCAAGACAACACAGCTTGTCAAGGAACCAAACTACACGACGACCCAGCGTGTACCAGAAGCTACCTCAACGAAGGGCTTCAAACCCTCTACACACAAGTTAAGTGCCCAGGAAATAGAGCACTAAAACTGATAGCAAAAGGACCACAGTAGTCCACTCTTCAGAAAACTGTAAAACGGACCACAGTAGTCCAATCTTCATGAACTCTAGTAGCCAGTGCCCTATGAAGACATAACAGCTGCCTAGACTATCAGCGATCGAACCATTTGCATTGACTCTTGACTTTTTAAGGTAGATTAGTACATCGAAAATCTTGTATAGAGTAGAAGAAATAAATGTGTGATTTTAACTGTTATCAAGTGGCTGGACTACATATGATTCATAGCCGTGTGAAAGCTAGTGTGACAGTAATCTTTTACCATTTTTCTATCTATCTCTGTACCCCAGCCTTAACACAGACCGAGCTAAATAAATAAATGTATTAAAGTAATTCACCGGGTGACTAACTAGCAGTTCCCATAGAATAAAGCGTGAGGGTTACAGCATTCTATTGTGCAGAGCCCAGCAACAACTAAAACCCAACGTGACAGTATGTATGTATGTATGTATGTATGTATGTATGTATGTATGTATATATGTATGTATGTATGCATGCATGCATGCATAATTATCTGTGTTTCTATGTATGTATGTGATGCAAATGTGTGTGAATGCCTGTTTACGTCTTATCATTTTGATAAAGAAGACGTTAATAAAACAACCAACCAACCAAGAAGAAGAAGACGAAGAGAATGTTCTTCATGGAGCCATGAGGGTAAAATTACCGCCAGGAAGCGAAAAGCAAAAACCTTTTCCACACAAACAGCATTTAAAGTAAATTTGAAGACAGAATATGAAATAATATATACTGTAAATAGCTTTAAAAGTTTTCATTGAAAGATGGCAAACTATAAGGACATGTATACGTTCTCTAATGGTGAGGATTGTGGGAGGGTGGGTGGAGCGTGAGGTTGTGGGAGGGTGGAGAAAGTAGAGAAGGGAGGAGGGATGAGTGGTCGTACTTGCAACATTTCCGAAAGTACAGTTCTCCAAGGCTGGAGACGTTAATAGGCCACCATGTTCAGTTTTTAACCTTTACGGAATTTCACTCGATTTTTGATAATCCAACGTGATGGAGATATCAAGAGATCGACTCATACTTAACACACACACACACCCACACACCAACACACACACACACACACCCACATACTTGCAATACATCACAACTGGGTTTATTTAAGAATGTAGGAATCGGAATGTGATTTTTTGACGGAAAGAACGCAAACTTCTTCTAAAAATGTAAGAATCTAAAGCAAAATTGGCTCTTTCCGTCTAAAAAGTTGACCTAGTTCGTCTCCTATAGGCGACGAAACAGGTCGAATTTTCTTCAAAATTTATCCCAAAATTGACTGTATTTTCTCCGTCCCGGATAGAGCACTCCTGTGTACTTAAAACACTCTCATGCACTACAACTGCACTCCCATGCACTAAAGAGCACTCCCGCGCACTTAGAAAAAAGTGGGGTCCTGGAAAAAAGTGGGTTCCAAGCAAATGAACCCATTTGTTACTAAGAAAGACAAGGTCTGCTACCCATTTGTGCGCTTTTGTGGGTACCCCCCCCCCCCCCCACACACACACACACTAAACATATAGACCGAAGTAATTTTTTCAGACGTTTACTCTAGATAGTATAATCCTAGAAGAGTTTCCTAAGCCACATTATTGAGGTTAGCGCTCTTCGATAGGCGTTTAGGCAGGTTAAGACGACATTTTGCTCGCTTGCTCGATTATTTCCTTAGCTCGAGAGCTAGCAAAGTCATTTCTTGATACAGGCATTAGGAGTCACTCAATACTACAAGCATGCATAATTCTCACTTGGCCATTTATTCACCCGCGCCTTAGAGCATGTCCTTCACGCACGGCTGCGTTAATCTGTTGGACAGCTCTGCCTCTATTATAATGGAGATAACTGAGAAGCCATTTACTGCTGTAGCAAACGACCTTGTGAATGGATCGGACACGAAATTTAGATTCAAGTTTCGCAAAAAATTAGACTTTTTAAATAAAAAAGTATGAATACATAAGCAAACTGCCATTATCTCTAGGCTTGAATTAGCCATTTTATAAGGTTTTGAACAGCAGGTACATAGACTTGACACCATCTCGAGAGCCTTTGGAATGGAAATAAGTGCAGGGAAGACCAAAATAGCATTAACACAAACATCAAAGTCAGAGGACAATCCCTCAACACGGTGCATAGCTTCAAATATTTAGGAGCCATTGTATCAGACAATGGGTCCCGACAGGTAGTCCTCTCCAGGATCGCACAAAATTGCTGCCCTGACAAGGCTGAAGCCAATTTGGAGAGACAAGACCATCATGGCTGCTGCGCTCCCTTGTCATCTCCATCTTCTTATAAGCTTGTGAAACATAGATCATCACAGCAATCCTACAATGAAGAATACAAAGCATGGAGATGAGGTGCTACAAAAGATTTCTGGGCATTTCCAATACCCAGCACACCACCAACGACGAAGTGCGACAGACCATCACACAAGCCATTGGACAATACGATGACAAGCTCACAATGGTGTAGAAACGGAAACTCCGATGGTATGGCCACGTCAGCCGACCATAATCCCTTGCAAAGACCCTCCTGCAAGGCACTGTGAAAGGAGGCAGAAGAAGAGGGAGACAGAAAAAAAGGTGGGAAGACAATATTAGAGAATGGTCTGGCTTGTCACTGAGAGAAGCCATGAGGGCTGAAGAGGACAGATAAAGATGGAGTACCCTGGTTAAACGATCATCTGTGGGGTCCCAACGACTTTCGAGTTACGGGATAGGATAGGATAGCATAAGCTTTAGCGCAATGTTTAAAAAGACTAAATCAGCTATTTTACAGGCGGTGAAACAGAATGAAGTGATTCTGTACATAATGGGTGAGATGAAGCAGCTAAAGAAAACAAATATAATATTTAAAATAAATTACATAAGTTAAGAGCAGAACCGTTAAAGTAAACCTAATTATGTTGGAAAATAAAACAGGAATTGGATCAGAAGTTCTTCATTGCAAGTTCACACTATATAGCGAGTACATAAAAAAAAATAATTATATAAAAGCCATTTCTGACAGTTTAAATTTGTGGACATATTCATCCACTTGATATTGATATTTTAGATAACTTAAGAAAACATGCAAGTGAGGTTTTGACCCACAAGAACGACATTTATACATAATATTTTTCATGAATCAATATAAAAACAATCATTCGTTTGAAATTTATTTTCACAACAAAATAAGAAAATACATTTTGTTAAAATCTCGGCCTTGTTACATGATCTCATTTTTTCTTTAAATGTCGTTCTAAATCATACTAAAACTTATACGAGTGCGGACAAGACGATAAATAATGAAGAATTGTGTCTTTATTGTCTGGCAAAAAAAAAAATTGATTATTTTTCACAATTTCTTTAAGGATTGAATTTGAACAAGAGTTCTAAATGCAATTGTTATTTGAAACCATCGTAGTCTAATTTCTTTCAGTTTATAAACTGCCATAAAGATCTTGTCCTAATTTATTTCTTCCTCAATAACGTCTTGCCCTCTTTTAACTGGATTAGAAATAGTAATCTTCGAAACAAAGACATCCTAAAATAATGCATAACATTTAGATGTTTTAAGCATAAAAGAGTATGCCTTGATTGCTTCCTTGAAGGTTGCCTTTTTCAATTTTTGTTTGCAGTTTTAAAATATTCCTTAATTGAACCAAGGTAACTGTGACATTCTCGAAAGTGCGTTTTCATATTGTGCTCATGTATAAAATTCTCCAAACCAAACTAAATCCTTATTATAAAACAATACAGGAATAAAATTGCATAAAAATCCAAAACAGTGTTAGTAACACCTCAGCAATATAAAAGGAAGTCTCACCGCTGTATTTCAAGTAGAACGTTTGCCTGGCACACCAATGGCTCAGATTTTAATCCCGTGGTTGGCGAAATAAAAAGTGGCAATTTTTTACTGTCCATTTTAGCAGTAGGATTGCTATGTTGGTTCAGTGTTGATTTGGGTCCCTACCCCTTGTTCCCTGGGATGGTTATCCTCGTCTGCCACATCGCCAATGGTGGTGGGTGCAGACGTTAACCCTCAAAGTTCGTTCAAGTTTTTCTAAAGGATGAATATCATAATCACAAACTACAAAATTTTACCAAAAGCCAAAGCACAATTGTTTTAATCATCAAGAATCACAAATTCATAATTAAGACAAAGGTTCATGTTAACATTACATCAATAACAAAAATCTAAAATTAAATTGTGGCTTCGTGCTCAACGCATATTTAACTTATAAATGTAATGTTCACCTCCTTCTTCCTATTGTTATGGTTATTATTAGAATTTCTTCTTCTTCTTCTTCTTCTTCTTCTTCTTCTTCTTCTTCTTATTATTATTATTATTATTATTATTATTATTATAAGATCAAACCAGGAAAATTAAATCCTTCCTTTTAAATTATCAAAATTATATTTAACACCTACAAGAATATGTCAATGCAAATAAAATCATCACTTTAAAATAAGGAAAATACAATTAAAGAAACAAACAAACAATATTTTAACTTAATAATCTTGTTAAACAATACTTACAATAATTATAATACTTCAGCGAGGACCAGATCAGTGCACACTATTGTGGATATTTCTACAGCTATTATTAGTTCTTTTCCTTGTGTTACATTTGCAACAGAGTTATTTCCCCTCTGCGTCGAAGCAACGTCGTTAGCTCTTTTGATCTATTTACAAAATTTCCAACGACAGTAAAATATAAAATACTAATTTAGGTCGCTTTCCTTGTGTGTCCTGTAGCTCTGTTGATAGTGCGCTGGTTTCCTATGCCGAAGGTTTCGGGTTCGAGCCCCGAGTGGATCGAACTAACCTGAATGAGATACGATACGTTTTAAAATACCGAGAGTTTTGTCCGAGTTCATCGGTTTCCTAACTCCCTTCAATAACGGTATTGGATGCAATCAATCTAAAATTTGAAAACTAAAAATTGATTTCTATTCCGATTTCTGTAATACGCGCTTTGAGTTCGATTGTAAACAAAGCGCGTAATAGCATAATAGCATCCTGCATTGCTGTATTATTAATATTTATTTATGGTCATTCCTATTTATAAACGTTTTCAGCGCTCGCATTCTTTCTCTTCCAAAAACACATTACTTCCCCTCTCTCTCACGCGCTCCTTGTTTTTGGAAATCACTACTCTGTTTGCGTAAATTTAAGGGTAGGTCGGTTTTATCGACAAATTCTTTCCATTCTGTTTAGTTGCAGATGTCAGTACACTGTCTTTAAATAAACTTGAAAATTGAAACTATCTTTTAAACGGACGAATTTGCATCACTCATGTATCGCTATGCAACGGATGATATGCCCCCATTTCGATCTGCTCTGAATCTTCCAAACCCAGCTCGTTCGAAAAAAAAAATGCAGGGACCTTTGCGTCACAATTCACAGAATTAGCTCGTATATTCCAAAAAGCAAATTGTACCTTCTAGAGTTGAATTCCTGGTCTTCAATTCGATGTTCTAGCACTTCTCTTGTTTCATACTTTACCCTCTTGTCAACTGCACAAATCTTGCTCTCAATACTGTCTGTTAGTAAGGAAATCTGTTGTCTCACCTCTTGAAACTCGTTGGATAGCTTTTTCACCCAAGCTGGTGGGTCCTCATCATCCCCAGAGTTCCCAGCAATGGATGTGGCTCGGTTCATGATGTTGGTTTGGCTTTGTGTCTTCTTGGCAGGCATTTTTTCAATGGAGGGTTTGACAGCACGTGCTTATTCCGCCATTAACTAAACCGGAAGTCCCAGTTTTTGCGCAATTTTGTTATCCACCTCATGCGAACATTAAATATAATTATGTACGACGAAATAAAATAAAATAAAATAATGTAATATAAAACGAAAATAAAATAAAACCAAATTGTTTTTTAATTAAAAAAAAACAACGAAATAAATAAGTGTACAACATTTCCAAATAAAATACAAAAAAATTAATAAGCGCATTCAAGGGACACTTATCTACGTATTTTAATTTCATCTGCGCTTTCTGCTTCTCTACCTTCACCTGCTCTTGTTTCTCAACAATTACGATTTTGACATTGTTTGAATTTAACAAAGGAGTGGTATGTAAGCATTTCCCTCTAAGGATACACATTAACTTTACTTGTACCAAAGCGAACAAAATCTCCAGCAGCATCTGACTTGTTTATATTACATTACATGGTTATTGCTTTACTTCCATCGGACTCTCTTCCGAGCCAAATCAGGACGACTTGTAGATAATAACATAAATAAATAAATAAAGTAAATAAATAAATAAATAGTAGTATTTAAACACAAATAAATAAATAAATAAATAAATAAATAAATAAATAGCAGCAATTAAACATTAAATAAAATACAAATTTTAAAACAAATTAAGGCAATGAATTAGCAACAACAAAACACAAGGAAATCAAATCTGAATGCAGACGCTACAAAGAAAGTATTTATTTATTTACTATTTTATTTTATTGTATTTTATTTTATTTTATTTACCGCCTATTTCCATGTGTGATTTTACACAACATATTAAATTATAAACAATTATTATAATTTTTTTTAAATGCAATAAAATGAACAACAGTAAATAGATACAACAGTATAAATATCTAATACAAACACACACACACACTCACAACACACACAACAACAACAACAACAACAACACACAACAACAACAACAACACACATACTACGGTTACTGCTTATTTACAGTATGATACATGACGGAGTGTCGGATAGCGCAGTGGTTGGAGCACTCGCTACGGTATTGCAAGTTAAGCACCGTCCAGTGCGGTTAGCACTTGGATGGGTGACCGCAAACCGTGAAGCGACAAATAACAACGCCCCTAGTTGACTCAACTGTGACTGAGTACCTACTGTCTTAAGGGTGGGGAAGGTAAAGCAGCGAGGGAGAAAGATGGGCATCACCCTCATTACGCTGGCCCAAGATAAATGTGATCTCCACATCACGCTCCCCTACGGCCACACAAAATCAGAGAATGGTAATTACACACCAGACTATCTATATATTGTATACGATAATATATATCAAATTAAAAATAGAAATATTTCAACTTCCTCTTTAACCCGACTTACTCTGCCAAAACCTTTGATATAACCTAGGTTTTTAAATCCTGGGATCGTTTTATACATTTCCATTTCAATGGTTTTGGTATTTTCGTATTTTTAGTATTTTTGACACTTTATTGTCACTTTCTTTTCGGGACATTCTGGACTGCCTGCTCTGGGACAGGCCTATGGCGCGCTCAAACCTAATATTCTACCTAATATTAGGGGTGTTTTTTTAATTTTTGCTGGGGGAGCAAATCGGAGTACCCAGAGAAAACCCTTAGAGGTTTCACGAGTCAAAAGTAAATAATATTCGGAGAAACATAACATCCGGATGACTGCTGCACGTTTGAATGATTGCCATGTTGACGATGGCATGGCCATTGCAAAATTAGTTTTATTATTGCCTAAAAATTGACGTCATAACAATGAGTCATTTTATAGATGTAACGTCATACTTGCCTTACAAGCGATTTCCTGCTTTCTAGCGTTTTGATATTAAAGACGCATGCTTTCAGTAGTAGTAGTAGTAGTAGTAATAGTAGTAGTAGTAGTAGTAGTAGTAGTAGCAGCAGTAATAGTAGTAGTAGTAGTAGTAGTAGTAGTAGTAGTAGTAGTAGTAGTAGTAGTAGTAGTAGTAGTAGTTGTTGTTGTTGTTGTAGTTGTTGTAGTTGTAGTAGTATAAGAATTTACCAAATGGAGAATACATTAGTGCTTTAGCTATATTTACATATGATTTTAAATCGAAGTCTTGGACGTTATTTAAATGATCAGCATTGTTTGTTTAATATCTCTTTATTTCATTGTTTTATTTAAGTGTGTAATGGTTTTATTTTCATTACAAGTACAAGTAATATTTTTTACAAAATTTTGTTTTTCAAGAATTTAAATATAATAATAAATATGCTAAGTAGATAAATAAAATGTGTGTGGACTCCTGTTGTGCTTATTATAAATGAACATGTGAGTTTCTTTGTTAGTAATGTTATTAATTATGCAGTACATTTCCTTCACTGATAATCTAATGTTAATTGTAATGGCATTACTACTGTTTTCTCCCTGTTTTGCTTCTCTGTCTTCTATATCATTATATAATATTCCACAATGTGAAGGCACCCAACAAATATGTATATTAATTTTATTCCTCTGCTTTTTAAATAGCGTGAATTCGATGTCTTGTTTCAAATATAATGTAATCTCTGTCATGATATGATTTTTATTACAATTTAATGCGTGTAGTAGTAGTAGTAGTAGTAGTAGTAGTAGTAGTAGTAGTAGTAGTAGTAGTAGTAATAATAATAATAATAAAAATAATAATAATAATAATAATAATAAATAATAATAATAATAATAATAATATTTTTAAAATAATAAACATTCAAAAAAAAATAATAATAATATAAAGTGGTTAATAAATATATGTGAATCGTGTATCGCATTTGAACACAAAATAGAAGATCGCTAACGTGCACTTGAATTTCATCGTAACGTGATAAATAGATTAATTGGCAAAGTAATATACACCAATGAACACTGTTTGCGTCTCTCTCTCTCCATATTTTATTTTATTTTTTAGAAATTGCACATGAATAAACAGCAAACGTCAAGAACACGTAATCGCATAACAGAAAGCGAAATCCGTTTGAAATATACATTTGTTTGGTTTTTTTTTTGTTTTTTTTAATTCACAGAAAAACACAAATCAGTATCTGGACAGCTTTTACTTTTAGAAAAGAGATCTAATCTCCATTTACACTATTCTTTTTGCTGCTGGAGCCGATGACGGAGCATAAATTTCGATGAAAGCTTTTTGTTTGCTAATTCAAAAGAGTGGGTTGGGGCTTGGTTGCCGATGCAAATGAAATTAAGTTTTGTCTGTTGACGACAAACGCGGAGATTTTGGGTTACTGATTTAATTATTTCGCCATCGTCATTCGATTCCACTTCTTGAACATTTCTTCAGATTTCACAGCCTTCCCCGCTCGCGGTGACCGAATCAAGCGCCAGTCGGTAAAGCGCCGTGGTCCGTCATTGTCATTTTACGGCTTCAAACATCCTATTGATTCTTTCAGTGCACATGATCATCAACAACGATTGTATGATCCGACGTGAATAAAATATAAACCACTCTTGTGCAACGCTACAATCGGTGGGAGAAGAAAAGACGATAAAGAAGAAGGAGAAAAAGAAGGAGAAGAAGAAGGGAGAAAAGTATATGATGTTGGATACAACTACAACGGCGACGAAGAAAAAAGAAGAAGAAGAAGAAGAAGAAGAAGAAGAAGAAGAAGAAGAAGAAGAAGAACAACAACAACAACAGCACAACAGCAACAACAACAACAACAACAACACAAACAGTGATAATATGCTTTTTATTAAATGTGATACTATAAATATTGTTCGATTAATTAGAATGTGATTATTAGCGAAAATATCCTAATTCAGAAATCGGACCAGCTGCTCTTGTTTCATCTTGATATCTTATTTCCGAAAAAAAAAAACACAACAACAACAACAACAACAGGAAGACAAAAATAATAATTACAATTTGCATTGTGCCTCAATCGCAGCTGTCTCTGTATCATTAGTTTTTTTTCTGAATTATGTACAGTTATAATAATAATAATAATAATAATAATAATAATAATAATAATAATAATAATAATAATAAATAAATAAATTAATAATAATAATAATTAATAATAATAATAATAATAATAATAATAATAATAATAATAATAATAAATAATAATAATAATAATAATAATAAAATAATAATAATAATAATAATAATAATTATTATTATTATTATTATTATACATTTTTATTATTTTTAGCAACTTTTATATAACGCCTTTCTAGCTCAAGAGCCGCCCGAAGCGCCCACCTGCAATCTTTGGACGCATAGTCTGACGCCCAGAGCATTGAGCCCACTCCTAGGCGACCGGGTATGGGGATAATGTACCTAGTGCGAGCTGGGTGTATTTTGTGTAGTCGGCACTCGCCCGTCTAGGACATGAGCGTCAGGGTCTTTAAAGTCCACGCGATGGAATGCGTGCGTGCACAGACTAGACTTCGGTTGATACTCTCACCCGAAGGAGATACATGACAGGAGAAGATAGGTACAGAGAATGTGATTATACAGTAACTATACATGACAGGAGAAGATAGGTACAGAGAATGTGATTATACAGTAACTATGCATGACAGGAGAAGATAGGTACAGAGAATGTGATTATACAGTAACTATACATGACAGGAGAAGATAGGTACAGAGAATGTGATTATACAGTAACTATACATGACAGGAGAAGATAGGTACAGAGAATGTGATTATACAGTTACATGACAGGAGAAGATAGGTACAGAGAATGTGATTATACAGTAACTATACATAACTGGGAAATGTCAAACTAATGACACGGAGGCAGCTGAGAATAATGTGGACGTAAATTGCAATTATAATGAAATATTTCTTCTCGTGTCTTCTTATTCACTGAGAATGAAGTCATGACGACACATGAGCAGCTGGACTAATTTCTGATTTAGATTATTTTCCCTTAAGATTATTTTCCCTTAATATTATGTCCAGTTTCTAATTAATCCAATAATATTGGTATTAATGTTGGAAAAAAAAAGATTGCTTGGTCCAATACAGTTTAAAAAGAGGGGTGGGGTAAAACTTTTTCCCTTCAAAAGTTTTTACACTGGACAGTATGATCTTAGAAGAATCAGAATCAAAATCAGAATCTGTATTGTCCTCATAAAAACACAAGGAAATATGTGTGCGTCGTACACGTCAACAACACAACGGCACAAGAACAATTAAAGATAAAAGACACTCCAGGACATAAAAGTAATAAACATAACACACTATAAATAACAGAGAAGCACTTATTCACGAAACAACAAAATCACGCATCTAACATTCTAACCCACAGCCGTACACGCCTCTTCCACATACACACTGTGACGGTGGGTCTATTGTTGCTGAGCTCTGCACAATGGAATGCTATTACCCACTCGTCTTTCCTCTGCGGGGATCGGCTAGTTAAATCACCCTATGACTAATTTTAATACCTTTATTTATTTTGTCCAGTCTGTGGGAGGATATGGTTACAGAGATAGGGAGAAACATG
Source organism: Oncomelania hupensis (assembly GCA_036898135.1). Taxonomy (NCBI): domain Eukaryota; kingdom Metazoa; phylum Mollusca; class Gastropoda; order Littorinimorpha; family Pomatiopsidae; genus Oncomelania; species Oncomelania hupensis. Next base: position 111,365 of record JBAHVR010000193.1, read on the forward strand.
TAAAGATTCACTGACACACTGTGATGATATTCTGGGGAAGATACGTTTATCTTACTAGGGGGTAAGACTTATTGATAGATGGGCGATGCGCTACCACTATCGATCGTTCTTTTACCAGAAGTCCTAAAGTGGTGTGAGAGACAGATCACGGTACTTTGGTCACATAAAATTTATATTTGTTCTCGGGAATTTTAGTATCATTTGGCTCAACTTGAGAACCGGTGATGACTAATCAAAAGACTAGATTATTATGTCTCAAGAGAAGAAAACTAATAACTACACAACAATACAAATAGAATGACACCAGTCGTATGTATGTAATTTCACTTTTTATATATTCAACACAAACTTTAACATTTCTGCATTAATCGGTAAATTAATAAGTAATATAGTTCCAAGTGCTGGGAAAATGTTTTTAACAGGTTTCTTTCGTCATTTGCTACCTGCGGTTACGATTTTCACTGTTCGTAAGTTTCAAAGGTTCTAGTTTTTCGAGGGTATGACTCAGTTTTTGTGGGTGACTTAGCTAAGGTAAGTCGGGTCGCTCTTGAAGCTGCAGGGTTTGGACGTGGTCAGGTAGAATCTTGGTAGTTCTCCTTGGTTCCACGGGAGCGACGGTCAGGCGTTCGTCTCCACAAACTTTGATGATCCCAGGCCCGACCTGTAAAAGTCGGAGCTCTGGCTACAGTATTCTCGTTAGCTATAAGGGTGCGGTCTCCCCTGCAAAGTGTCTATAGCATCAGACACCTGCAGGGTTCCCATATGCACAATTCAATTCGAATCTTAAGGCTAAGGTACATCAAACCACATGCATACTGTCTCAGAAACAATAATCTGTTTCTGCAACTATATATATCAAGAACATATTATTTATACATGGCAATCAATATACAATAAACATACACATATCAAAACTATTAGTGTTATCTTACTTGTAGACTCTGGGACTCGTGAAATCGTCTTTTACGTCTCTAGCACCCTCTTGATGAGATGGAGATAGACGAACACTGCAGTTTGTTCCTTTGGTCGACCCACACAGCTTGGTAGTTATTTTGCGACTAACCAGCTGAGGTTTGGTCCCCAAAGATATGCAAAAGTCCCTAGTAGTCTTCTGGCCAATCGTTTTTAGCTCTCGTTTTCGTTAATCTCGCCTCTACAGAATTATGGTTCTAATTTGAATAGTTCCTCCCCTTCTCTCTCGTCACTGGACACGCATAATCACTTTTCAAGTGGAGTATCAGGGATAGAGTGAAGAACAGATGCCATAACGATAAGCGGTGCCTGCCCAATACTGGGGACATCATCTTAGTAACTGTTGGCTGGAGTGAGCTACTTAGTGTTTCATGGTGGACTAAGTTATTTAATCGAAGATAACGCTATGGTTAGTTTTTGACTAAAGTATGCTATTTAGAATTCTTGGTCGCCAAGCCTGTTGATGGTATCGGTAGCTATCGGCGGTGTGCCTGTTTCAAGGAAGTTAATTTGCCATGTGTGTGCTGCTTGTTAGCTAACTGTTGTATTAATGTCCAGTTTCGTTCGATGGTGTCTCTGTTTCGCTAAGCTAATTTCCTACATGTTTGTCGTCAATATTTCTGCTGTTACACACACTAGCTCTCGCACGGTTATGAAATATTGGTAGTCCAGCCACTTGTTAACAGTAAATATCACGCATTTATTTCCTCTACTCTATATCTAATTCTAAACACTATATTAACTTAACTGTTCAAAACGTAATACAGCTCTGATAAACTTAACAGTCCAAAGTTCACTGCGAGTGGTTCGTAGACACGTAGTGGACACCGGGGTAAAATGGGGTACTCACAGGCGGCGGAAGCTGCTCAGGATTGGGGGGGCACACACACATTTTATTCACCAACATCAGGGCCGTACCTGGGAAAAGTCGAGGGGGGGGGGTAGGGGCGGGGGTTACAGATTCAGCGAAGGCGCGAAGCGCCGAGCCTTCTAGGGGGGTCCGGGGGCATGCTCCCCCTGAAATTTTTTTTTTCAAGGATGCAAAATGGTGCCATCTGGTGCAATCTGAACCTTGAAAAAGCCATCTGTGACGGTCTGGGACTTTGAGCTTTTTGAACAATTGAACTGACAAACTCTGGGGTACAAAAATTATCCTCTGCCCCTCCCTTAAAAAAAAAACACACACACACTAACATTTATTAATCAGCAGAGATGTTTTGTATATTATTATTATTCACTACTTTTTGTTGTATAAAGCTTTACCTTGTAGTTTATGAACATCACCGCCCTGCATTTCACTTAATTCAGTCTTGCTGCACTATATGTTCCTCGGCATTAGTACCATTTGTGAATTGTATCTTCTGGCAAAATAGTTCACTGCCTCTTTGAAGTCAATATCAACATCTGTGCATTTTCAGTAGTAAAGCAAGTCCATTGAGTCTCTGTTGCCCCATTGTAGAGCGCAGGTAGTTTTTCAGGTTGCGCAACTGACTGTTTGAACGCTCACACTCGGCAGTAGTGACAGGCAGGGTGCAAAGGTTCTTTAGCATGATGAACAGGTTGGGATAAAAATCCCTGTCACAATGTTTCAGTGCTTCTGATGCCGTGGATTGGATGATAGCTGTCGCATTCTCAGCAACACTTCGCCATTTGCAACCCCCCCGTTGGTATTCTGCATCAAGGGTAGCGTTGTTTGGTAGGTCAGACTCCCACAACATTGCCAGTGTCTTCACCCCTTCTGGAACCTGCATGAAACCATCCTGGTTGTCTATTATGCTTGGCACCAGATAGAGACGACCAACTGCTATGCCAGCATTTTTGATCCTCGAGTTCAATTCGGTTGACAGGTGTTCCAAGAAAGGAATGGCAATGATAATCTTGAAATATTCTTCTGGAGTGGCCGCCGGTTGGTTGTCACGGAGAGTCTGTCGGGATGCTTGACGAGGAACAATAACACCAGTTGTCAAAGCATTTGCCATTTTGCTGACTTCACCAAACCAGGCAACGAACGCTGTGTCGACAGCTCTTCTAATAGAAGACATGCAGTTACTGACCTCTTTGATTTCCCTGTAGGCATCGACAACATCTTTTGTTCTTTTCTGCAGCTTCACTGTCAAGGGTTTCCATTTTAACGATGTTTTTGGACGATTCAGCGATGGTCGTTTCAATGGATGTTCGTTACAACGAATTGTCATAATTATCATCTTAGCATCTTAATTAATATTTCTAAAAAGTCGTTTATGGTGGATTAGGGCAGTATCAAGGTGAAGGTGCTGGAAGAGGCTTGCGGCCAGAACAAGAAAATATGGCTGCATTTACTAATTTAGGCTTAGGGGTTGGGTTACTTGGTCGTTTCAACGGGAAAACGCTTTGGACGTTTCAACGGATCCCTTGAAATGGATTTCCATGGAATTGACTATTAATAACTCTTTGTACTTTGGACCAAAAGTGACTAAAAAATTTTTCTCTCATAAAGTAATCCGTATATCACTAGAACAGCTTGTAGCATGCAAAAATAAAGCATAATCCCACGAATAGTCCATCTTGAATCTCCCACACATGGTAGTGATCTATATACCCAAAACCTCTACAATCAGACAACAACCACAAACAAAACATTGTCTTCATTCAAATATAAAATAAATTTGCACAAGATAAATATGAACTCTCTTGATTATGCGGTGTGCATTTTTAGACTACAATTCTTTTAAGTGTGACTAAAACGTAAGTGTAAATAATGCCTTTTCAAGTTTGCAATTACATTATATTTTGCTTTATATATATACATAGATATACATGGTGAATATCTTTAGTTTTGTTGTACTAATTATAACACGGCAAGTGAGCAATTTGAGTTCGAACTAAAAATAGATAGGATGCTATGCAGAATCCCCATGCTATACAGTGCTTCGTTCCACTTAGGGTCGGTTTTATACCCCAGGCAGTTACACAGGTATGTGCTTACATTGTAGCCAGCTAATCAGAACCCACCTGTTCAGGTCATAGTTGCACCTTGTGAACTGGACCTTGCAGGTTCAGTGGGCTTTTTTTTATACGTGGATCTTCATCTTTTTTGTGGTTACATTTGAACTTCAACTCACAAACACCGCCTTGGAAACACGTTTGTCACGGGCCGCTGAGCTCATCTGTTGGGCGTCTGGGCCTCTTATGCAAAGGAACGTACGCAATTCACTGCTATATATCACCCGACATTTTTGAACGGTGCACGTAACAGTCTCCTCTCTGAAAATCCTTATCGGGAAGAGAGGGGACTATAAACTGATACAAAAAAAAAAAAAAAAAAAAAAAAAGAACGGTGCAGACGCGAAGTTTAGATTCAATGTTCGCAAATCATAAACGCACAAAATTGTATGCAAATATTATTAAAAGCAAATAGTCATTTCTTAACGTGAATTCGACATTTTAATTTAATTTCAATAAATGTTATTTCATTGCACGTGTGTGTGCGTGAGTGTTTGGGTGCGCGCGCGCATTTTGATCTTTATCTTAAAGCTTTAACTTTGACTTACATTCAGAAAACAGGGGGAGTGAGGCCTTGTTAGTCACAATTACCATGTGTGAAACTTTTAACCAGAGGAAACTATAATTACAGCAGACCGTGGTTTGCCACCCGTGCACAGAGACGTGTAGACAACTAATCATAATTCCAATTCCATTATTTACTCTCGTTTTATCCATTAACTATTCACTTTTACTCTCTATGCGTGCCAGGGTCTTGACTCTTAACTGAAAGGAAGAAGTAGCAGAAAGACACGTGTACAAAACAGACACACAAACACACACATACGCAGATATTCACACACACACGGACACATACTCTCTCCCTCCCTCCCTCCCTCCCTATCTCTCTCTCTCTCTCTCTCTTATTTCTTTATTTCTTACAATTTTTAAGGTTTATGTTACCTTCTAATTGTTTTGGGGGTTTTGTTGGGATATATAATAATAATAATAATAATAATAATAATAATAATAATAATAATAATAATAATAATAACGGATTTTTATATAGCGGGTACTCCAGCCTATGACCAGACTCACCACGCTTTACATAGTCATTACATAGAAAATACATGCACTCGATCAAACATCACCTTTGCTACGATACACCAAAAGACGGAACAGTAAAGGTAAAAACTATTTACAACTATGTACACAAGTGACAAAAAAGACAGAAATAGACTATTTACAACTGTGTACATAGATGACAAAAAAGACAGAAATAGAATAGCAAAAACCTATTCACAGCTATTTATATGCCCGGTTAGACCCAGGAAGAAAAACAGTATAAATATAATTCTAATTGTTTTCCTTTTTCTTTTCTTTTTTGTTTTTTTAATTAAGGACTAGCTGTAAGACCTTATAGTACCTAATGCTATTATCCAAGGTTTCGACTTCGATCTCTCTCTCTCTCTCTCTCTCTCTCTCTCTCTCTCTTTGTTATTTCTTTACTTCTTACCATTTTAAAGGTTTATGTTATTTTCAATTTTTTTTAATTTTTATTTTTTGGGTGGGTGAGTGGGACATTTGTCTAATATATATGTTCATTAAGGACTAGCTGTAAGACCTTATAGTACCTAATGCTATTATCCTATTAGCCTCTCTTCAATCCAACATGACGCAGTAACACCCAATCAAAATAAAACTCGTCGCCGAAACTATGCACTGTCTTACGTCACATACAGTTTACGAATCTGCTTGATTCGACCAGCTGTAACAGCTGTAAGATCGGGAAGCTTCGATCGATAATAAACAAAAAATTCTAGAAAAAATGCTCAAAACTATCGACCGATCAAAATTATCAACATTATACAAGCTTTTTCTAGCAACAGCGCAAAATTAAATCAAAGGTAAATACACGCCATCATTACAGGTTTGCAAAACAAAATGATCTATCGGCGTCTCAATCGTAACACAGTACTTAAAGTGAAGAACGTCCTTAAAACATAACTAGCTGAGACAACTTGAGTGCATGTCGTTAACCTGGTGTTGGTCAATATTACAATATACGTGTGAAAATGATAATCATAAGCGGTATTAAAACAAATATAATGTAAATTAGTTTTCACTTTATGATCTCTCTCTCTCTCTCTCTCTCTCTCTCTCTCCTCTCTCTCTCTCTCTCTCTCTTTCTTTCTTTCCATCTCACCTTTCGAGCTGTAACAAGAGCATAGTTTTACCCCGAACATTTTAAGATTTTGCTTTGTTTGGTCAGTGTAGGCTTAGAAGGTACTGTTAGTCTATAGCAGACGATGAAGGTATAACTGATGTGTACACACACTGCTCGCTTGACGCGCAGCGCCGTGTAATGTCATCATCGCAGCTTACTTAGGCCGCGTCGCTTTGTTCATCCAATGAGAACACAGCTAGGGGAGGTTAGAACCAGTTCTGGCTGATTCAAGGAGAAAGGTAGGGATTCATTCTGCAGTCTTCGTTGAAACGTTGAGCAGTACACAGTACACTCAAGCAGAAATCTCTCTCCTGAGAAGATTAGACAGCAGTACTTGTTGAATATTCGAATTCAATCAAGTTAGCCACGGCCTGACATTGTCAAGAAGGTAAATGAACATACTTTTGCTTCATCGTGATGTATTTATATTATTGTTGAATTATGTTTGTGAAATTTGCAATGCTTAAGAATTGTTAGTCCCACGTTGCGTGTCCACGTGGCGATCACGACCGGCCGACGCCATGTTGTATACCTGACGGAACCACTGTTGTTTAACATATATGTATGCTTGCAGACCAGTGGCTGTACCAGAGATGGTTTATAATATTAAATCTTTCTCTATGTGTATAGTTAGCCATGTTTTATATGTATATATGTATAGGAAATTAGATTTTTGTTGTTGTTGTTGCATCAATTTTTATTCATCAGATTAACATAAGTTGTACTGATGTAACATAAACAATTTACAAAATCTAGCATGCGCACATCATAGATATTTTCCAAATTAAGTAATTAATTAATCAAACTATAGAAATCATCATACTACTAACGTACACATACACTTTTAACAACATACATTCATTCCCTTGTAACAATTAGTTGGTTAAGAAACACACAAAGGAAAAAAAATGTTATTTTGCATCTTACAGAAATTAGACTGGAGATTCCAGTGGACCACGAACTTAGCAGAATGTTCGTCGCTTATATATAGAGATGTTGAGCTAATCACTGAGGGCTACTTCGACCTTCAGTGAGACGCTCTGCACACACCTATTATTCAGGGTTGTGCAAAAATTCGTCTCATATGTTACAGACGAACAGGCGTTATATCGTGAGTCCAATTCGGCAAACAACAAAAACCAGTCGTCGCCGAATGTTGGCTGCCGAGGCATCGAACACACTGCGTGAAGATAGCCCACCAGTCTAACCACCGGGAGAAGACGCCATGACAACGCAGCTTGTCACAGATTCCACCACAGCACAGCTCTTCGAACACTGAGTTAAGTACAAAGTACTCAGTGCACCAAACCTGTAAAAAAGGACCACAGTAGTCCAATCTTCAAGAACTCTGACCATTAGGGCAGAAAGTATCCAGTGCCCTATGATGAGAAAGTAACTGCCTAGACCTATCAGCGAGTGAACCATTCACATTGACAATTGAACTTTTAAGTTAGTTTCGTACTCGAAGATCGTGTATAGAGTAGAGGAAATAAATGTGTGATTTTTACTGTTATCAAGTGGCTGGACTACATATGTTTCATAACCGTGTGAAAGTTAGTGTGACAGTGATCTTTTAAAATTTTTTCTATCTCTGTACTCCAGCCTAAACACAGACCAAGCTAAACAAATAAATGTTTTAAGGTAATTCACAGGGTGATTCATTAGCGATCCCCATAGAAAAAAACGAGAGGGTTATAGCAGTCCATTATGCAGAGCCCAGCAATAATAAAACCCCACGTCACACGAGCCCACTTCCTCCCTCACACAGTGGTGACGGGGCCTCGTAGCGAGTCTTATAATCGACGACTTTTCCTTTCAGATCTGATGTGTAGTTTAAACTTCATTTTGACAGTTCAAGTGACATCTTTGGACATTTAAGCTTTTAATCATGGGGCCAGACCATAGTAGGAAAAACAACCTTCCAAGGTGGCGATTTCTGATTAATTGCAGATGAAGAAAATTGGGATAGTTAGGCTTGCATAAAAGTTGATAAATGTGAAGGATTGCGGATGAAGAAAACTTCGCTTCAGTCACTCTGAGGGGGCTAGCTGTAATCAGACTGACAGCTTCATTTTGAAATTTCTCTCCCTACACCATCGCCCACCCAACACAAGCCATCTTATGCCCCCAATTCAAGCGAAAGAAAGGGAGAGAGAGAGAGAGCGATAGAGAGAGAGAGAGAGCGAGAGAGAAAGCATCCCTCTGCCTCTCCCTCTGTCTTTAGGTCTAGGTCTGTCTGTGTGTCTGTCTCTGTCTGTCTCTGTCTCTCTGTCTGTCTGTCTCTCTCTCTTTCTGTTTACCTGATTTAGGAAAGTACAAATTGTAACAGTCACACGTAAGGAATCTGTGTGTGTGTGTGTGTGTGTGTGTGTGTGTGTGTGTGTGTGTAGGGTTTGTGTGGGGAGGGAGATGCTATTTGAAAGTGTTAATGTGTAATCTTTTAATAACTATCAATTACATCGTTATTTTGTTTTAGTTTTTAGACAAAATGTTTCCTCTTGCAGGATTAGTTTATGAATTGCTTTAGATCGAGTTTTATAAAAAACACAATCATTCAAATCCAATTTACGGCGACCACACTTATCCATTCTCCCTTTTGCAAATATAGCTATCTATTCAGATGGTTTTAGTGATGAAAGTACGGGGTCTCACGGCTAATTTAAACTGAAATACTGTACCAGTAAAAGCTTAATATTTCTCCGCTACTCCACAATCCCTACTCATATATACATGTAGTAGTAGGTTCTAGTGGAGCGGATTCAACGGAAGAAAAACAAATTGTGTAATTGCAACAAACCCAATGTTTGGCAAAGGGTTCCCTGTCCCCATGAGTTATTTATTGATGCCACCCAAGGGAAGTCTGAAGTTGCCTTTCCATTTCCGTAGAGGTGGCAGCTCGATCGTCCCAAAGAATGGTTTTTGCTTCCCACAGGCACATAACACATTGTGCGATTGTAACCGCGCGAGTGCGCGCTTGCCTAACTTTAGCTTATCATGTTTAATAGCAGGATTTTGTGCATTTGATTCCCCCTCTCTAGTTTTCATAGAATTCTAGGTCATGAAGAATGAAGTGATAGTTATTCATCTAGGGATTTGGCCACAGGCTCATAATACGTCGTGTCCCAGCTTAGCATAAGCGCTCGCACGTTGCACTGCGCACGATGCTTTATGTGAGCCTTTTGACCTTAGCCATCATTCTGAACGTTCTTAGAAAATAGAAAGGACCTACCCTACCTTCTGCCTCTGAAAATATACAAAAATGTGCTTCTCTTAAATAGGAGAAAATAAATGTAACCTCTCGTTGTGTCTTTCTTTAGATCACAGGCGTCCTTATCTGGATACACGAGATTTAGCCCGCGAGGGTGAGTAGAGGTCATGCTTATAAACCTTGGCACCACCTTGCTACTTATTCTCAAAGGAAGGATGGTTTGCATGACAATTAAAAATGTCTTTTAACTTTATGAAACCTAACCTAGGTACACCTAGGTAGCGTGATCAGTGGCAAGCTATTATTAACCACGGAGAAACACTTGCGACAAGTATTGAAGGCGTGCCTTGAATGACGCAAGCTGATTGGCTAACAAAAATAGTGTAGCTAAATGATAGGTGCTGATGGCTGGGCTGACCCGTCAGTTGTTCAATTTCGCGCGCGAGTGTGTCGAACGTGTGTGTGTGTGTGCGTGCGTGTTTATGTTTGCGTGTGTGTTTGTGTGTGCATTCTTTTCTCAGCAACTGTCATTGTCCTCTCTTTGCAAAAACAATGAAGACAACAATAAAATCATTATCAATCATCGATCGTTATCGCACATCGTCATCATCATCGTCGTCATTCCCATCATCGTCATCATCATCATCATCATCATCGTCAGCCCATCCCAGTAAATATTGGGACGAGCAGATAAGCTTAATAGATTTTTTTTAGATATCGTAGTTAATAAAATAGGAGAACTGCCAGGATATTGGCCATATGCCAGTATAAGGATGTCAGCAACGGAATAATCCGGATCCTGATGTTTCTCAGACTTAAATATTCTGTACACTTATGAAAGTTATGTTCATTGTAAGAGAACATTTAGCAGTGTTTTGCAATATTAGTGTAAATGTAGAAATTGTAAGCCTTTGCAGTACTGGAAAGTATTGGAGTAAACCAGTGTTAAAAAATATTACTTATGTTATGCTTCATTAATATTAATTGGATGTTTCTTGCTATTTGTGTATCTTTTGCTCACTTTAGCTTGGGTTTTCCTTGCCTTCTTCCCTTCTTTTATATATTCAGGCGCATGTCTATTTTCTTGACTATAAAAAAAAGTATCAATTTCCTTTGCATCTTTCGTTGTATTGTAAAAGGCATCGTGTTCATATTTATATGTATAGCCTCCTAAAACCTAGTGGTAATAGTAGTTTGTACTGTAATGTTTAGAAACCCATGAACGTCAGAAATGCACTTCGGTGATAAACTACTCAGGACTCGAAGCATTAACGTTTTCTATATATCTGACTTCGAAAAAAATACAAGAAGTAATGAAGGGGTTTCATTTTTTATTCTTGACCAATTCACACTAAATTTGGGTCTGTATGTTCATGCTCCGTCGTAATTAAGTATCAACAAGCGATAGTTTTTTTTGGTTTGTTTATTGGCCAAATATAAAAAGGGCTGCTTTCGTCCATCTGTGCTTAGTGGAAACATAACCTTATTTATTTTATTGCTCTTATACAGCGCATTTATAACTCCAGAGCTGCTCAACAGGAGCTAACTCAAGGTGCCTGAGGAGCCCATCTGCTGCCTTTGGCACATTGTCTGACGCCCAGGCAACTGAGCCCAATTCTGGGCATCCGGAGATGTGGGAGAAAGGATTTAGTGCTTGCTTGCTGGGTAAATACCTTGGCTGTTGTGATCCACAACAGGCATATCCGGGTCTTGTGACCCTATTTTTAGGGTCTTGTGACCCTATTTTTCCTATACCCACGGTATAATATGTGATAATATTCCACCCAGCCACCTCCACCAACACCCCTTCCCCCACCCCCCCACCCTCAACCCCCCCAAAAAAATTATTGCGTTATGTACTCTTCCGTGCTTTTGAGTAATTGAAATGTGACTTTGAATCAAAACCGTCTTTTTATAGGACATATTCTGCTGAAGCGTATAAGCGTATTGTGGAATGATTTATTTTAACTGTCAATGTATAGACAACGCACTTTTCCATGATAGTAGAAGATGTTAGGCTAAGAACTTTCAAATGAGGTGCTACAGAATGGGTTTTTGCAACGTAACTGAAGATAGTAAGGGTTGTTTACATGTGACGTCATAAACCCGTTATTTAAAAAAAAGGTTATGCAGAAGCAAGTCATTGGCCAGCACAAGCCATTGGAAACGATGACATGCTCACAGTGGTGAAGAAACGGAAACTCTGATGGTATAGCCACGTCACCAGAGCATCGGGGCTTGCAAAGACCATCCTGCAAGGCGGCAAAGAAGAGGGAGACAGAAAAAGAGGTGGGAAGGCAACATTCGAGAATGGACTGGCTTGACACTGAGCGAAGCCATGAGGACAGGAAAAGATGGAGTACTCTGGTTAAAAGATCATCTGTGGTGACCCAGCGACCTTCGAGTTACGGGATAGGATAGGATAGGGTAGGATGCAGAGGCTGACAAAGGTGTAATTTGTGGTGAATGTTGAGGTACGCTATCCGAATATGTTGCAACAAAAAAAAAACTTTCTGTAACAATTAGTTTTCGATCTAAGCATATTTTTCGACAGGCTCCCCACACTTAAGTTATTACTTTAACGGATATGTTTTTGTATAGAGCACTTTCCAGTAAAATGAATAAGATTTTGAATGTCGTCCGTTCGAAAATATTCTCACACGTTCGAAAAAGACAGCTGCCCCACATAAAAGAAATTTTGAGCTAATGCGTCACTTAGAGGGGCCGAAATATGCATTTCAAGAAACTTTTTTTTTAACCTGGATATTCAAACTGTTTTTATTTATTTATTTGCTATAAATTTCGATGTCTTTTTTCCACTTTCAGCTAAATAATGTTTATATAGTAGCATATTTTTCTAAATAATCATTTGTTTAAAAATAATGTTCTATTTATATATGTTTCTAAATAATTTTTCTTTACCTATATAATGCATTATTTAGCAGATCTAAATAAATTATTCTTTTGAAGATGTTGCTAAATAATGCATTATTTCCGTAAATAATTGGTTATGGACTGCACTTTTCATTATTTAGGGGATTTCAGAAGTAGCTTGAAAACGTGGTTTTTATAAATTAAATGCAAAATCTTTCCAAAGATTTTGTATATTATTTATTTTTCAACATAAATTACTCCACACATTCGAAGATAAAATGGTCAGTTTTTGTGTGAGAATTCTTCGCCACAATCTGCTAAAAAAAGCATTATATAGGTAAATCATTCCTTATTTAGCAACAATGCCTTATACACCTATGTCATGATTTATTTACGTAAACAATCTATTGTTTAAGTAAATTATAAGTTATTTACGAAAAAATTTTTTATATTGAAACAAATCTTACATTGTTTGTAAACAAATGGTTATTAAGAAAATATGCTTCTAGTTCTATATAAAGATTTGTTTAGCCGAAAGTGTCGAAAATAACTATTTTACAAAGAGAATTCCATGGATTGATCGCCATATGAACTGTTTTATAATGGGCTCAAGTTAGCTTCCTCAAGATTGAGACTGGTAGCGTGCGGTGTTTTTAACTGTATCTTGAGTTCACTGGTAGCCTTGAGTATTACCGATGATGATGATGATGATGATGATGATGATGATGATGATGATGATGATGATGATGATGATGGTGATTGTAACAAACAGATCCGTTTACCCCTCACTATTTGAGCTTTTGCTTGTTTGGCAGTAGTAAAACTTTGAAGGTTACTGTAGTCTATAGCAGACGATTAAGGTATAACTGATGTAAACACACACACTGCGAGCTGACGCGAGCCGTTTAGTGACATCATCGCGGCCTACGATCGAGTTTTGAACTTTATAGCCACTTAGATTGTTTCAGCCAATCGGGACACAGGTAGAGGGTTAGAACCAGTTCTGGCTGATTCAGTCCAAGCCAAGTATAGGTCAGTTGTGTGGAAAGCTCTGAGGAGTACACAGTTACACTCAAGCAGAGAAATATCTCCACTGATAGAACAGGGAAGCAGTGCTTGTTGAATATTTGAATTCAATCAAGTAGCCACAGGCCTGACATTGTCGAACAAACGAGCAGGCGGGATATCGTGAGCCCAACTCAACCCAGATTAGAACCTAATCTACGATTCGAGTTGGCTGCCGACGCATCTACAGCATCGTGCGCAGATAGCCCCAAACGTTGTACCAAAAGTCAAAGTCAAAGACTACACGACGACCCAGCGTATACCAGAAGCTACCTCAACGCAGCGCTTCACCCACGCATCCATACAGTTAAGTGCCCAGGAAACAGTGC